>OZ059788.1:5024247-5244880 GCA_964057025.1 Standfussiana lucernea | reverse complement strand
AAACTGTGGTATTCAAAACAGAAATTATACTTTCATATAGAAACATATAATTTTTCAGATCACCACCACTTCTTAATTTCACAAAAAGATCTAGGTTGGTACAAAATCCAGCCATAGTTCTAAAGTAAATATAAAAATAAAAGTATTTCACTGTGTTCACAAATAAGCGACAAGAGCGAAACTAGAGGGACTTAGTGAATGTCTTTGTATTTATAGTCAGTGTTAATTACTCAAGTAGTGAACATATTAGCATGACTGAAAATTATTCAGCCAATCAGAGACGAGCATTTTTCGATGACTCATTAGTTATGCGCTTAGACGAGCGCACAAACAAATGAGTCATCAATCACAATGCAGGTGCCACCGATAACAATAGATAATGTGCAGGTAGTTAAAAAAATAACAGCCAATCAGAGACAATTATTTTTCGGTGACTCGTTTGTTATGCACTTAACCGAGCGCACAAACAAATATCAATCACAATGCAGGTGTCACCGATAACATGCAATAATAACTTAACCTCTTCCAGAATTACTAGTTGTGAGTACCTATGTGCTATTAAAACTATATATTTAACTAAAAAGGTGAAAACAGCCAAGTGAGACAGAAAATATGACTTTGAATTGATTTTAAAAGGCAAAAAATTTCATAGAAAATATTATTTTTTTACCGAATGATTACTCGCGCGGCCGCGGATGGCCGGCGCTGATATATTTTTTCGTGGATAGAGAATGACCCTAGCTATCATATACTCACGCCATACACCTAACATATTCGTACAATTGAAGAAAAAAAAATAAACGTGATTCGCTCCATACAAAAAAATCTAATTTATTTTTTTTCAGACAAACGATCAACTTTAGAAGAAATTTCACAAGAGTAAAAGTTGTCTGGAATATCATGAAGAATCACATAAAAAAATATCGAATCGATATTGGAACTTTGTTGCCCATGTCCACTAATTTTCAATATGGATCCACTGTGCGACGTACGGCGACGCGGGCGGCGCGCGGCCCCACTGAATTAGTCCGTCCAGACGGGACAGTCACGTACTTGAAGCTTCATACCTAAACTGCGGAGTGCGCCAACTTCAGTGAACAAAAAAAAAACAAGAAAGGTTAAGTGCGTTTTTACGTAAGTGGTAATTCAATCAATCCCACTGTATAGATAAACCTATCAACATAATATTTACACATAAAGAGTTACAATGCAACTTTTCTTTCGGACAGTAACAATATTTTTAATTTAAGTGAAAGGGTATTGTGTTGTACTAAATTATTTAAGTCGAGTGAAAAATTATTCACCGTCAGGAAATGTTTTGTGCTAGTCATAGGCATGTAAATAAATATTTTTTTTACTATGAAGTGTGTTTTTTTATTTATGTATGTTCGTGAACGGGCGCTGTCAGTAGGGACTGGTCATCTCGTAGCTGCCTTTATTACCGAATTGTTGATTTTATTTTTTTTACTCTGGACGCTTTTAACCTGCACGTCTTTCTACGTCGTTCTTACATATACCAGGCCACTCAGAAAGTATTGCGATAAATAGTTTTTATATATGGGAGACTGGCCAGTTAGAATCTTTTTCGAAAATATGATTATTTGTAAGTAAAAATATGTGTTCCATTTTCAAAATTTCCCTCCACATTTTTTGCGAGCCAATTCAAAGTATCGTGTCTTACTGAAAAATGGATCTGCGCCGGGAACATTTTAGAGCTATGATTTTTTACGATTTCAAGTGTCGCCTGAAACCGGATGAATCGTTCGATAGGCTTCAAATGGCATTTATGGATGAAAGCCCCTCCAAGGCAACCGTGTATCGTTGGTATAACGAATTTAGGCGCGGTCGACCAACCTTGGGGGATGAAGAAAGAAGCGGTCGCCCTTCGACGGCTATTACGGAAGAAAACGTGCTAGCAGTGAAAAATTTAATCCAAGATAATAGGCGAATTACATATCAGGAGATTCAGCACATATTAAAGATTGGATCGGGAAGCGTTCACGAGATTCTACACGCCATCTTCGCGTGAGGAGGATAGTATCGCGCTGGGTGCCGCACTACCTCACCGACGCTCAGAAGCAGGCCCGGGTGGAATGGTGCCGTGATATGCTGAACAAATTTGAAGCAGGCTCGTCTCGGCGTGTTTACGACATCGTAACAGGTGATGAGTCCTGGATTTATCAATACGATCCAGAAACCAAGCGCCAGTCGACAGTTTGGGTGTTTCAAAATGAACCAACGCCTACCAAAGTGAAGCGATCTCGAAGCGGGGGGAAGATTTTGATCGCCAGCTTTTTTAATTTGACTGGCCACTTGGCCTCAATTCCCTTACGAGATCAAAGAAGCATCAACGCCGAATGGTATACTACCAAATGTTTACCAGAAGTTTTTTCTGTTGTGAGCAACAAGCGACCAAACACAGGGCTCCGCGGACTACTGCTCCACCACGACAATGCGCCTGCACACACCGCGCTCAAAACGAGGGACTTCCTGGACAGTACACCAGTCAAACTCCTGGGTCACCCTCCTTACAGCCCTGATCTAGCACCGTGTGACTTCTTTTTATTTCCAAAAATAAAAAATCAGCTCAAGGGGATACAATTTTCGTCGCCGGAAGATGCGCTGGCTGCGTTCGAGCGGGCTGTAAACGAGGTGTCTGCGGCGGACTGGAAAAAGTGTTTTGAAAACTGGTTCAGACGCATGAATCTTTGTATAGAGGCTGGTGGAGAGTACTTTGAAAAGATTTAATAAAAATATATGTACCTGTAGAACAATTTTTTTTAGTGTCGCAAAAGTTTCCGAGTGTCCCACGTATGTATGTATAATCTCGACATGAACGATGTAACCAAGATTTTGTAACAATATTTTGATTTAAAAGAGTGTCCCCATAGAGATCTACGCTTTGGAATGGGCAACTACAGTACTTTCATATTTTTTCTGTGAGAGTCAAAGTGGCGGGTGTACCATAGCGAATCAAATTATACCAATTACCAAAAAAATGTACCTATAATGTACTATTTTGTACCTAGCTCTAAGAAATCTGTACCTCCTTCAGAACGAAATTATTTCGAAATTAAGGTACACCCGCCACTTTGACCCTCACATTTTTTCTTTCATCTTTCGAATTCAGTACATGATTCTAGAGACCCCAGCGTTCCCACCATAGACCGTGAAGGTACCTATCTACTATAGTTGAAATTTTATTGGTAGTAAGAGGCGCTAATCAGGAATATATGTACCCTGTATATGAATGTACCCCCAGAATATACGACAGATGCAATGATCCCGTGTAGCTTGAGTGTAATTAATTAATTATATATAACTCATCAAGGATTTTTTGAGCTCCACCGAGCAGTGATACTGTTAGGATACAAAAAAAAAGAGCAAAATATTATAGTATATTTTCGATGTAATACATTATCATTACAAACATACCCATTGATTAAAATCAACATTTAATAGTAACAATATCAAACTTTTTTCTAGTTTTGTCTTGTACAACAAATGGAAATGATGGGATTCCATGGCATGCAGCTCCATATTGTCCTGCTTTTGTTAAAGCTATTACAGCTCCCATGAAATCAGGGTAATGCGCTGCTATTCTATTGATTGCCGTTTGCGCAGCATCCGTAGGGGAGGCTCCTCGACGCATTTCTTCTACTGCTAAAAAGCTGAAAAAAGTAAACAAGACTTAGCTTTCCTTTCTTAAAAAAAATATGTTCTTTTATATATAAGTACGGTGTCTTAACTATAATATGTAGTAGATAGGTACTTATTGTTTTCTTAGTGACAACTACTCCTATCGAAGTCCATTGTTGGTCGTAAGCCTACTGCCTCTGACACGCTCGGTTCTTCAATATATATGTATTCAATTTATATATTATTATTTAAATATTAATAGTCGCCTTACCTCGGCAAAAACCGGAGCATGATGTCACCATCGCCGGTAGCCGCAGCACCTCCTACTTCATTGTCTGCGTATGCGCCTGCCCCGGGAATCGGAGAGTCGCCAACTCTCCTGTTTAAATGCAATCAAAACATAAAATACGTATAAGAAGGAATGAGGGGAGGCCTATGCCCAGGTGTGGGAAACTACGGAATAGCCAAAAAAAAAAAGAATTTGGTAGGTATATTTTATAGCTGTTGCTACTGCTTGTCTCTTACACATAAAGGGAGTTAGATGCAGTGAGGAACTTAGCAATAACTTTTGCATCGACCTGTAAGTAAGAGTAGGTTTAGGGTAAGCTTCGTCTCCATTACTTTCATCTCTATAACTAGCTCTGTATTTTTAAGTATTTGTATAGAGAAAAAGGAGCAAAATTGTATATTAATTAGTGTAAACTGTTTCTATGTAGGTGATTGTGTGTTTACGTAATGGCTAGAAAGCAGTATGGAAGACGAAGACATGCTGCGCCGACCCCAAATAAATTGAGATAAGGGCACGAGAATGATGATGTATAGGTATTTTTTTTTATTAGCCTATTCTGTCCCACTGCTGGGCAAAGGCCACCTTCCCTTCCTTTCCAACTTTTACGTAATTTAATAACTCAAAAATTATGTGTAATTTTACCCAGGTATTTTATATTTAGCGCCATTAGTTGAAGTGCCGGCTGCTACGTCGCCATTCCTGTCCACAGCTACCAATCCAATGGTATCATGATTATATTTATCCACTATCATCTGTACCTCAGGACGTCTATCTATGTACTTCTCTATTTGACGATAAGGACCACAGTATTTGCTTGGATCTGGCTTGACTCTCTGAGATTAGATAAATAGAATGTTGTTATGTTTATGTAAGTGGGTACTTGACAATCAAAGAAATGATGAAATTAGGTTGTGAAAGTTAAATAATTTTATGCATCATTATGATATCAAAAGGGTATACAATAATATTTTTGATTATTGTATACCCTTTTGATATCAAAATTATACCTTACCATCCAAAAGTTAGGTTGGCAGTGATTCTGATTGTGCCATTTCAACCACAGCTGTTTAGATTCACTAGTAGACAGTGATTCTTCATGAAAGCCCATCTGGACAGCAAACTGTGTGGCCAGTTCACCAGCGAGCAACGAATGTTTTGTGTGCTCTAGAACATGGCGGGCTACTGATATGGCGCTTTTTATCCTGCGGAGAGCTCCAACTGCACCCACATTCATAGTTTTCCTAAAAAGTTAGATAGAATTTTAAAGAAAATGTGAGGATATCCCACAAATTATCAGAATTACCATAGCAAGAATGTTCTGCATGGCCTCCTTAACCGCTAGGGCGCCGCTGGCACAAAAATGTGCCACCAAACCCCGACCGAATTAAAACTCTATTTGTAGTAAAAATAAGTCTTAAAATCGTTTAAGACGAAGCTCTACGACGGGGCTCTAGAAGGAAAGTACAAATATTATGATAATTTTAATAGAATAGGTACTAACTCCATAGCTCCTAGGTAATAACAACTGAATAGGTACCTATTTACCAACATACTTAACATGATAATAATGTTTAAGAGACATTCTTTGCACATCTGATAATAAAAATATGAGTGTATTGTGTTTTCATTTTGCCGACTTATTTATTTCATTTTAAAATACTATGAATATGGATTAGCAGTTAGTTACTTTATTATTAAAACTATTTGGTTTACCCATCCATTATAAGGGCATCTAGTGTTGTCTCACTGTTCTCATCAGGGCTTCCGCCGAATCCTACTGTGCCATCACATTGCTGAACTTCACATACTGAAGCACCTTGTTCTACAGCATCTAATGCTGTACCTCCATCCTTAAGAACCGCCCAGGCTAGAACCAAATTTATTACAGTTTAAATATTATTCTCAGAGATGTGCAGAAAGTGTGCTGAGATAATAATGACAAATTGAGAGGGGCAAAGAAATTGTGATAGTGATGGACAATAAAACGTTTTTCAGAAAAACTATTTAGGTACCTATAATCTAAGAAGAACTGGATGGTGATGGGCTGGACATGGCATAAAAGGGCTTTCTTGCCTATGTAGAAGATAAGTAAATAAAGTTATAAGTACGAATAAAGTTTGTTTACCTTTTACGGTCGAGTTTGAGAACCACCACGTCGTAATTACTATAGGGACATTCGGTTCGCTCTCAACTAAATAATAATTAAAACCTGAACAGAACAGTATAACTAATAATTTAAACATATTTCAATACTTAACATGGAGTCTAAAAGTAACCAGCACCGTTTCAAACTAAACAGCAAAAAAAAGCGATATTGATAGCACTGATAACATTTGACATTTACATTTTTTTGAAATCAAGAATTCAAGATTTGAATAAGTGTCTTTGTAGAACTGATTTGGTTTCTTTGTCTACGGTTTATTTACAAAATGCATTTTAATTGGTCAAAAATGACATAAACAAATAAAAATTCCAACCAATAGCTACCACATTGATAAGGTACTAACTCGTGATTGGTTTATATGCATTTCCCAAGATAACTATGATCTTATTCTTCACTGACAGTTTCTACTCTGCAGTTTTCCTTGTTTTGAAGAAATATTAACTTGATATTGAGAATTTTATTGCAGTTCGGAAAGTTTTGAAAGACACTCCTAGTTGTTTTGTTTAGAAACGCATCATGAACTCCGATACTTTCTTTGTAGAATTGCCAAAAGTTGTAAGTACACCGCGTATTGTTTGAAAAAATATTTTTTCTTTTAATATTTGTCTTTTATAATTTTGTATGTCTAGGAGTTGCATGCTCATTTGAATGGTTCTTTGAGCCCGGCTACTATGCTAGAACTAAAGAGATATCACGCCGATTCTGGCCTCGAAGACAAAACGAATGCTTTCTTTGATGAATTTCAAATCGGCGCCGGCGACACCAGAAACTTGTCAGAGTAAGTGTAATATTTTAACATTCACCACCCTTGGAACCATGCACCATACGACATAGCTAATAATTGTTGCAAATAACTTTTATTTTAATATTTTTTTATTGCCATAACTATGTTCAATCAGTAATATATGTTGAGGTAACAGCAGTCTGCGTAATGGACCTGCACCGCCCATAAAATGAGATCAAATCAATTTGATTCTTCTTTAATATAATGTCGTAGATTAACCAAGGTTATCTGTTAGTTCTGTATATTTTCTTCAGTCTTAACATTGCAAATATGTGTACCTAAAGTATAAATAAATATATGACTCACTCGTTAAAGTATGTTGTGCATGTAAATGTACCTAATTTAAATAAACAGCATCATGTACATAGATGTCTGAGTGAATATTATTCACATTTAATAAAGCTCACAGTATGCTGTTTTCTATCAGAAAAGTAATAGAATACCACAGCAGTCAGATCAGTGTTTATGTATATTATACATACTCATGCCTTTTTCCCATGAGGGTAGGTAATAATACGCTGCTACGATCCTCATTTTGTTTCAACCACCTTCTTACATCTGGTCAAACATGCACACCACTTGCTAGTACGGTTTATTCTATAAAATATGACAATTATGTATGTGTAATCTTTATAACTTTTCTTCCTTTTTATTCACAGTTGTTTCCAAGTGTTCAACATTGCGCATTCTCTGACAAGTACTCCTAAAGCATTGGCGCTGGCCACCAGTCTGACTCTACAAGAGTTCCAAGATGATGGCTGCTGTTACCTTGAACTCCGCAGTACACCACGGGACACCCCATACATGACCAAATTACAGTATATTGAAACTGTTGTTCAGGCTATACAGTGAGTTTAAAATCAGTTCAAAAAGTTCATAAATTCTTCATGCTCATTGTTTTACTATTGTTTTTGGCTTGTGAGCAATTTGTTAAATGGCCATGATGTAATCAACCATTCATTATGCTATTGTTATTTAAGATACAGGGGTGGAATTTTTCAAATTACCTGGAGGGAAAGTACTCTAAATACTGACAAATTTTACTCAAAGGAGACATTCTTTTATTTTTAAAAAGAAACAACAAAAAATCTTTGAATGCGGATTGCATTCCAAGATTTTCGAAAATTCGCTTGCCACACTTGGGAATCGAATCAACTAAAATCCCAAAAAATAACACTCTGTACTTTTATGGCATCAATTGATAGGGCCAAGAATAATGATCAAATCTCTCTAACAAGCGTGTTAAATCAAATTAAAGGAAAACCATAAAATCTTGAGGTGAGGTTGAAAATTCCACCCTGTACGTATATCAAACTTGTTTCCAGGAAATCATCTCTACATCTCTCTATGATGACCCGCCTCATCATTTCTATTAATAGAAAATCGCCAGTTTCTGAGGGAGAAGAAATAGCTAAGCTCGCAATAGAATGTTATAAAAAATTTCCAGATGTGGTTGTGGGTATTGAATTAAGTGGTGACCCTATGGCGGGAGTGTTCAAGAGTTTTGTACCAGTACTGCTACAGGCAAAGGAAGCAGGCTTGAAAGTGAGCATTATCGTATTTTAAAGTAGCTTTTACCTGCATCTTTGCTTAGAAGGTCTTGCACAAGATCTGCATTATTCTGGGATAATAACTAGCCACAATATCTTGCTTATAAATTATCATATCTGTTTTTAACCAACTTCAACTTAAAAAAAGGAGGTTATTATGTTCTGATATGAAGAAAGGCAAACCATCAAACACTTTTGCATTTTATATTGATTGTAGGAAGGTAGTTCTTAACTTTCTGCCTTATTTTATTCAGGTAACACTGCATTGTGGTGAGGTTTGCAACCCAGAAGAAATACTTGAAATGTTAAAATTCAAACCAGATAGGCTTGGACATGGCACTTGCATCCATCCCAAATATGGTGGAACTGCGGAAACATGGTCCACCCTTTGTGAACTGAAAATACCTGTTGGTAAGTGGTTAAAAAAAATATTTATCTGGCCAATATCATGCATTTATCATTTTAATTTCGTCTGCAAATTATGGATCTTTTGCTTGTGTCTAAAATTGAAACTAAAGTCCTAAAATGTTCTGAGAAATAGATGTAAAAATCAAAGTAAGTACAAAAAATAATACAAGATAATTTCACAGATGTTTACCAACAGCAACTCCTGCCAACATGATTGGAGATCAGAAAGATCCCTGTTGCAATCTATACTTCTATACTAATATTATAATGTGAAAGTTTGGATGGATGGATGTTTGTTACTCAATCACGCCAGAACGGCTGAACGGATCTGGATGAAATTTGGCACAGAGTTAGATTATAGTTTGGAATAGCACATAGGCTACTTTTCATCCTGGTAGGACGATCCCGTGGGTCAATTATCGAACATCACGCGGGCAAAGCCGCTGGCATAAGCTAGTGAAATTATAATTTTGATTCACATCTGCCTTTTTACTTTCATTTTCAGAAGTGTGTCTCACAAGTAATGTCAATACCAAGTCAACACCAGATTATGATTCTCACCACTTCAAACTTCTTTATGACGCAGAAGTGCCCGTTATAATATGCGTAAGTATAACAATATAGTAGTAAAATGCAGAGTCAAATTAAATTAGATGTTGAAAGTTTACCGAGGTGATGCGTATATATAGAATAAAAAATCAAAGATGCGTTTTTTTCCAAAATTAAAAAAAGAGCAAGTTTCCTAAAAAAAGTTTTCTGGTATCTCCTAAGGACATGAATTTCCCCCTGATGACATGCCCAGGCTTTACGAATATTGCTGCACTGTCTTTGGGCAATTTGATATTTATCTATATTTGGTGGAATGCGGGGATTAGAAACAAACGCGTGACACGCGCTGACCAATCCAGAGCCCGCACACATTGTTATTAATGCAACAATATTGTAATGTAGGTAGAAGGTATTTTGGGGTTTACAATTTATTTAGTCACCATCTATCTCGAAACAAGATATGTAACCAGCCAAACCCGATTTGAAGCCCAACTAGTTTGTCCTAGGCCCTGCGACCTAAACTAACCCATGTAATCGGGCTGGCCTTTAGTCGTCCTTTTGTGAGTGATTTTGTTGCCTGATAACTGGTGATAAAGTTTAATTATTCAATTTGCGATTTAAGTAAGTCAATCTTGTACTTAACATTTTCTTTTAATGTCGAACAATAAAAGAATCGTAATAAAACATTTATTAATATCCTACCCAATAGGTAATTGAATTAAGTTGTAATAGTTTTACTTGTTTTTCTCTCATAACTCTATATATTTTGTTTTATGTATGTATATATGTATTGATTCTTATGTTTATTTTCTGTTATTACACCTACTGTGTATTGTCTCTGCATCACCCTAAGGTTGACTAGTAGAAAATGCCTAAGGCATTAAGTCCACCTTTTGTACAGTTTTTACTTATGCATAAAATTTTGTAAAGTTGCCCTCTCATATTTCCCAATTAATCACTTGGTCCATAGCCAGATACACGACACCATTCAATCAAAATTTTTATAGGAAAATACTTTTAATAAAAAATATCTTTTGTTCAACTTGCCTGTGCACTTATTAATAGTTTCCTAGTCTATGACGCCTTAGCAAAGCTTACTTAACAAATAGAAACTTGATGTGTTTTTATTTCTGCAGACGGACGACAAAGGCGTTTTCGCAACATCTTTATCACGTGAATACCAAATATGTGTCAACATATTTTCTCTAACTTCATCACAAATTGCAAGATTAGCCCTGAACGCTTGCCAATATGTGTTTGCTGATAACGCTCGTAAAATGCTCAACGATAAACTACTTAATTTTATTGGAAAACATTCCTTGTAAATTATGTATGTGTTTAATTTTTTTATGAAAATACAGGGTATTGAATAAGTTACAAGAACTTCGTTTTATTTTAACCTTTTTCTAATTCCCAACAACCAGCCTTCCTCCTCTCACTTCTCGAGTTTTTAGGCCCGGGCTCTTTACCAAAGCCGACACGTGCGGAGAGATGTGCGAAGCGAATAGGAGTGGAGCTGGTTACGAGCTAGGGTGTATCCACCGAAGCTGTGCCGAGATGCGTACTTGCTAGCCCGGAGCACGGAGATGTGTCTATAGGCTACTCACGCCCATTTTATCGCCCGCCGCTCACCGCACGCCGTTCACGTCTCTTCTCGGCCCCATTGTGCGCTGCTGCCTGCTTGGCCTAAACAAATATGAGATCTCGTTACCTCTGCTCAACCGTTCCCACTAAAGCTAAGAGGAGACGAAAAGTGTAAATAATGAAATTCTATTGGTGGTCTCCGAAATAGCAATTCGCATCGAAAAGGGGAAACAGGAACGAGGTAACCGCCACCCCCTGTATGTATGGAAATCAACTACCACCTTCACGCTTAAAAAGCCGTAAAAGCTTTTTGATATCTACGAATTCCTTAAAAGATGGTGTGTCAGACGAAGAAACAAACATCCTATCCCTCCATGTATCATTAACCCGGAAGAACACCTGCTGCTTGAGCTATTCACAAACAATCGATTCGATCATAGACACTTGTTCGATTATCTCAATTTCTAATCGAATGACTGGCAAAACGCTATTCACAGATCCGATCAGCATGGTCCAAAAAGAACATTTTGTAGTAGAAAATTTAATGTGGAATATAAATTATCTTTAATGAGTATTTCTATAAGTTTTACTGCAGATTATACTGAATATCCGTCAAGTAACTATAAATATATTTCAAAAACAATAATTAACAATGATATTATTAATAAATGGATCCGCAACGACTCTTGTTTATGGTATAGTACAAGATGGCGTCCGTAGTTCCGACTATGGCCACGCGCTATAATATACACGAGGTAGTATTTGTTGAAGAGATAATTTCTCCTGCTTCTGTTGATATGCGGCACGACCACGGTCCCTGGATGGCAGATATAAATAATATAAATCAAAGACTGATACAATGTAAGGGTTACATACACCACGAAAAGTCGTAAATAATTATGCAGCGGCAAAACATTAGTTAAACTTTACATGCAATACGTATACGTACTTCAGACAAAGTCTAAATTAGTTAACAGCACTTTAATTTTTGGTTCGATTGCACTTCCAACAGCAAATAGCTGTCGGCAGGATTGATGACTTCATATCGAATCACAATCGAATCGAATATTCGATTTCGGTTTTGTGAATAGCGATTAGAGGATTATTTCGATAGGACTGTCGATCGATTGGATATGACAGCCAATATTAATAATCTGGAAATCGGGCCCAGGTTAACCAACCTGGCTATAGAACAAGATATAATACTGCCCAATGGGGTGTCCTCGATCCATCCGAAACGGTATGCCAGTGTGGAACCCCTTTAGGATATGCTTCACCTCCTGTCCCACCCATCCTGCACAACCACTTGCACCTAGCAGGATTTAATCGAAGTCAATTTTAGAGCTGTTCAGGTGGCTACATACTGGTCTAACACAATTAGAGATTCATCAACACGAAAAGAAGAAGAACACTTAGGTTCTAAAACCAACAGTATTTGCCGCCTGACTGGCAGTAAAACTAAAATTGCGAACTTTTGAAAATTCAATGATTAATCTCAAAAGCCGTTGTTCGAGTCAAAATAAAAACAATGCGTTTAGTTTTTCCCAATTCTTAGCTTCCTTGATTTGAATGAAATTCATCTTGAATGTCATTGAGTCGTATCAAAACGCAATAAGAAACATAACCTCAAATCAGGCTGAAGCTGCTGAATTAAAACTTGGAAAATAAGTCCGTAAATTGAAAATAAATATCTGCCATGAGTGACCTGAACGCGTCAGACTACCCAATCCCTAAGGGCGCAGACTCTGAACTGCAAGACTTTCTCCTTCAAGAAAAACAAAAAGCTCAGTTCCATGCACAGGTAAATAAATTTTGTACCATTGCATCATTATTTTTTTCCTGCAATAAACTTGAAAAGGTAAAAGATGCAATGATACCTTCATCTTTTCTACTTGCGGTAGTTGCAGTCAATATGCGTCAGTGATACAGCGTTCCTTAAATCTATTTTATGGATATAGGATTGTTGACCAGTTTTTCATTCGTATCTTTATTTCAGATCCATGAATTTAACGACTTTTGTTGGGACAAATGTGTGGACAAACCCGGAGCGAAACTGGACTCTCGCACAGAAACCTGTATTACAAACTGTGTTGAGAGGTTTATAGATGTTTCACTACTCATCACTAATAGGTTCGCACAAATGCTTGAGAAAGGAGGTGGAATGCATTGAATCTTTATAGTTATATATTTGTTATTAACTGATCTGTAGTTCAGTCATGTATGCAAGTGGTGTGCATTTTTAGGTTCAAGATTTTTATGGATATGTGCATTTTTGTTTATCTTAGTAGCTAGTGGCCACGCTGATGTTTACTTTACCAAAAATGTACACTTAGGAGTACCTAAACAAATTGTTAATTTAATGACAGAATTAAACTAAGATATTAAAGTTATTGTTTTATTTATTGATATAAATAGTTTACAAATCAGTTCATTTGGAGTTGAAGTCTTTATACCTCGCACTGCATTGGATTTAGAAAATAAATAAGTACACTCCTGTGTTTAATGATTCAAAATGTGTATTCATCTATTTCTCTGAAAAGATCTTGACACATCCTCAATAATTAACAGTAAGTAAATGCAGTGATGTACAATAACTATTGTAGTTAGTACAACATTTTACCTGGGCGTCTTCAATAAAGTAATTACAAGAAAAAAATCATGTTATTATATTTTGTAACTTTAATTTAGTCAATGTAACAGACTAGATTTTTATCATATAAGATGCCCAACTTGATCATCTTAACAATTTATCTACCAACCCTTCCAAGGGTTGTGTCCGTTCTTGGATCAGCGGTAACAGTTTGAACTGCAACCAAAGCTTCATTGATCTTGGTCTGCAAATCTCGAAGATCCTGAACAAATAGTAGCTTCAAAACATCAGATGGTTGCTGGATGAGGTTCACCTCAGTTGCAGGTGGTTCAGGATGGGGAGAGGTTTTGAGGATTTTTGCCAAGGCCAACAACCGGAACTTAGGGTCTGGATGTGGCCCTACCCCAGCTAATGTAGACACTCTTTCTACACCAGCCTTGAATGCTGGACTTGAAACTGTAAGGAGAATAAAGTAACAATTATAAAACAACCAATGCAAAAAAATATTACTAGCAGAATATTTTCTATACTTACAATCAATGTTATCCAGGGGATTGGAAGACACAACATTGGGTGTAGCCTGTTTTGGTTTTTCCACTTTTGCATTCTTATATTTTTCAACTGAAAAAAGAATTGTGCAAGAGGTGAGTCATCAATAGAGATTTGATTAGGTCAAGTATGTTTTGAGATGGGGTTTGTCACAAGCAAACCACCACTACTGGGGTGATTGTGGAGAATGCAATTGTGTCCCCGCCTCACCTCAGCCAGAAGTGATGACGAAGAACAATGTGTGGTGTTATTCAATAGGAGTCAGACAGACCCGTCTTTCAGACAGCCATTGAGGATTTCCACATTAACATTAAAAAACTTGGGAGTATATTTGCCTAAGTTCAAGGAATAAAGTTAAATGTGGGTAATACTTCCTTATAAAATCCTATAATAAAGTTCTATAGAAAAACTGTTACGCTATAGGGAGGTATTACCTACATATTACTTACTTCCTTGAAGTTAAGGTAAATATACATACTCGACCATTCTATTATGTTCTCTGGTCAACCGTCAAAATAATAAGTTTATGATAGTTGGAAAACGTGCCAGCATGCAGGGATTACCATCAATGTGTAATACAACCACGCAATATGTTACAATATTGGATCATGATCATCATTCTCCTGCCCTTATTCCAAGTTTGTGGCCCAACATTCTGATCCAAACACAAATTTGTTGTTCCTGCAACGAGGCTCAAAAAAATAGGGGGTACGTTTAGATGCCAATGTATACGTTTTTATAATAAACTTCCGAGCCATATTCAAGCACTAAGCCTAAATAAATTCAAATCGTTTATAAAACGGAAACTATGCCTAAAAGCCTACTATAATGTTAATCACTATCTCGAAGATAAAAAGGCTTGGGATTAAGCTGCTCCAATTATATTTGCTGAATGAATGTCGAGATTTCAAGTTTTTCATTTGTTTATTGTTTATTCCTTTCTTTTATACACTTTGACATTTAATGATTTGACATGAATACTTATTTACTTTTTTTATTCTTATTTTTTATTTTTTTTATTATGTGTGACTTTTAATGATTTTTATGAACATTTAATTTGTAAGTATTATTGATTTTATTTGATTAGTGTGAATGTGAGGACAATGTGGGTAATTTTTACGTTTTTTGTTTGTTTTTTTACTATTGCCTGGCAGTTTGAGTACTATAAGCGACCTACACAAATGTCCTTTCTTTGGCATTGTTCGTCGTTTCGTTGAGCTCCTTGAGTTATGAGTCGAGCTACATGATAACTGACAAATGCTTGCACTGGCTGGACAGGTCCACTCAAATCTGTGTGGTTCTTTCTTCAAAAGACCATCTCAGACACTCATCTGCATAGTCCTCATGTGAGTTTATCAAGATTATGTCTGGACCTTAAAAGAGACTATGACCTCTGAGTTTGTTTCGGTTGTTTCTTCTCAGAGTAGTCAGATACGAAACACCGGCCTCATCTAGTTTTAAAAAAAGAAGACGTGTAAAAGTGTTTGTAAAAACCTATTTGCAAAATAAACATCATTTATCATTTACAATACAGCATCTAACCATTATTTTATAAATCTTCCCCTTAAGCTTAAGGGGAATGAGGGAGTCTTATATTGTTCCCGTGACCTGCCACCATTTCATTCATCTAGTGTTAATTCTGTGCTTAACACTACGATCTATTTCGCCGTCGCTTTGCACGAGTGAACCGACATACCGGAAGTCGGAGCAGACAGGAAGAAACGCGCCATCTAGCGCTATGACTCCAGATCTGGAGAATATTGGATCTTAACCATGTTTTGCAATAAGTAGCCCGAAATAAATAAGGATATGGAATGACAATGACCACAAAAATCGTAATTAAATCACATACCATTATCTGCATACTCTAGTCTTACAGCATATGATAGTATCCAGTTTAATTGTTCATTAGGAGTGCCCTCAGCGACAGGGCTGACCAAATCTCGTTGGTAAGTGTTAAAAGCTTCTTTCCAACTGTCTTTATCTATATTTCTCAGACCATCACGCTCTTCTATTTTATAATGTCTGATCTTCTGATCCTCTAGCCACAGAATTACACTCCTGTATTCTTTTTCATCTGTAAAATAGGCAAGAATTTACAACCGATGCGTAGGATGCGAAATGGAAACAACTTGTAACTTAATATTTACCTTCGCAATTGAAATCTCCTGGATTAGGATGGCCTAAAGCAGTCAGTTTAAGCTTAAATATATTACTCATAATAATTTATTCGTGTTTATTCACAAGTTTCCAACAAATAACCTGAATATCCTGTGATTTCGGCGATTTGGATTTTTGGAACCACAAACACGAAACAATCTGTCAATTATTTTCCTTAAAATGTTGCCATTTGCGAGATGATAATTATAGCCACTGCTTAATCTATTAGTAGATTATATATAATTATTTGACGTGCCAGTTATGCATTAGGCAAGTCTGTTTCAGCCTTAATTACTGTCGTCTGGTGCATGGCAATGGCAAAGTTTATTCAGTGGTTTCAGTTGGTAGCATTGCAATTCTGTCACGTTAGAAAATCGTATTCCTGTCTTTGTCAGTTTGACAATGACACATTATGCACTCGACCGACAAGAGAATACAGTAACGAATCCAATTTGCCCTTTAATCTAAGCATTTAAATGAATAACACTGAAACGCCATACGTGTCTAGAATAATTGATACTTCTCTTTTGTTTTAATCAAACGACAAAAGTGCATTATTCTCACAGATAAGGAATGTCAGTTCTGACGTGGTTTTAGTCGTTTGTTCTTCATAATTATTACCTCATAGATTGAATTGGTATATTAATTCGATAAAAGTTGTTACAAACCAAAGATCATTAACGAATAACCATGTCCTGGGTCAAAGAGAACTGTCTTTCATTCTTTCAACTATTTTGCATTAAAGTCTTGAAGACCGGTCGTATTCCGCAGCATGTAGCGTTTATAATGGATGGGAATCGTCGTTATGCGAAGAAGAACAGCGTGGATACCAGTGCTGGTCATTATAAAGGCTTTGACAAGCTATCTGAAGTTTTGAAGGTGAGTTGAAACTAATTATTAATGGAAAGGCAAACTAATTAATATTGGGCTGGCGTCTATAAGTATACATATAAACACAAGTCATACGCCTTGAGGAATTTTTATTGGCAATTAATTACTAATTTCCATAAAAACTACCTTATTTAACCCCTTTTATTGCATAAATCCTTCCTTAGTCCTCACTTTTGTGCATAAGTCTATGCTTCTAGACCCAAGGGCTTAAGCCAGCAGCTGCGTGTTGTGTGAATTTAAGATTTGGATTAAGTAGAAGATAATATGTTGTGAATGACGGAGTAACAATTGACAGGGGAGAATGGAAGAAAAAAAATGTGCCGACCCCAAGTAACATTGGACAAAGGCTGGAAGATGATGATATGTTGCTAGAGACTAACATTGTTCTCCTCTCTACCCCTTATCCTGTTCCCTTATCTTACGCCTCTAAAAAAAATACATCGTTTTCCATTTTATTTATTTATTTAATATTTTTTTCTTTTATTCCTGCTCCTAGATTTTTTTAAAGAAATGCAATGATATCATTACCGATAATATTACTGGTCATTATAGAGGTTTTGACAAGTTATCTCAAGCTGTTGCGGTGAGTTGTGAATGAATAATGGCAAGGCTATTGTTTGCACAATGCCTCTAGAAAACTTCAACTGATTAATGTAACTTTATTGACACATAATGATTATTGTAATAGTCATTATTAAAAGTTTAGAATCGTAAAAAAGAATTATAGTTTGTGTATCAAGGTCGTAAGTAAATTGGACACCATAAACTGTTCAACTATGACTATACATACGAGTATGTATGTAAAGCCATAGCTTTTGTAATTTCAGGTATTTCCAGGTAGCCTATTTTTGGTATGCTGGGAATGTGGATCCGTAACCCAAAGTTTTCAAAAAAAAAGCTTGTTTTTTTTTTTGATGTGGATTTGCATTACGGCTGTATAACAAGATAAGATTGCATGGATCCATGTTCCAATATATCAAAGGTTACCTAGTCCTAGTTTGTAAAATAGATATTTAGCATAATGACAAATTTACCTCACATTGAGTTTTTCAGTACCTAGTTACTGTTGTTATTGATTTTTGATTAGACATAATTTTAGAAGATTTTTTGTGATTTACAAGTTTTACAACATACCTACCTTGTATATTAGTTAGTTTAATCACAGTTTAATGGAAGTTTTGATATACCTACTAGTTGTCCTTTCTTTTTTAATAAACAAAGTACCAGGAAGCAATTTGTTGACCTTGTTAAGGTAATGTTAATTTGTACCTAACATACCGTTTTTTTTCTGAGAATTTGTAGTCACATGCAAGGTACCTTTGAAGTTGCGAAAAAGTCATGCAAGTACTTCATAAAGCATTCAAAGACTTGATAGCGGTCAGTGTTATTTCTACATCAAGAAACCTTTTCCTTTCGCCTGGACGTAGCCTTCATATATTCATGAAGACATTGGAGTCTATAGGTGCAGGACACAATTTCAACACCTGGACAAGATAGGAAGCTACCCCCACACTGGGATGAAGTTGGATAGGTCTACCCCATATATAATAAAAGTACTCTGTGGTCTACCCCTCCTTAAACCCTTCCTCTCTAGTAATACCATTTCCACACTGTTATTGTGATAGAGCTGCCTTGACCTCCTTACTCAACATTATTTTTTTTGATGAATTCTTCTCATCTTTCTTTTTGTTCCACTCAAAATAAAATTCTTGCCTCTAAAATTGTAAATAAACGAGAAAGGAATTTTAATATTCTGTTTAATTTTCAGTGGTGTCTAGATCTAGGAATACGTGAAGTAACAGTCTATGCATTCAGTATTGAAAACTTCAAAAGAAGTAAGGAGGAAGTTGATGGCCTCATGGATTTGGCTAGAGACAAGTTTCAGAGACTAATGGAGGAAATGTAAGTATTCATATTATTGTACAATTTCAATTCAGTATATTCGTGAGGAAACCAGCATGCCTGAGATGTTACTCGATGGCATATAAGCCCAGTCAGATGCCCATGGGCGGCATAAAAACAAACTCCAGGTTACATGATAAAGAAAGAAATAATTCAGTATAATTAATTTAAGTCCTTATCGTAATTAGTATTTGTTGTTAATAACATCCTGCCTGATTTGAATCAGTATTTAGTATGAATAATATCCGTTATTTGTTTTGACAAGGACCTACCTATTGGTGTTGGCTATTGGTTTTACCTATTGTTGTATTTTTTTTAAATAATATTGAGCATCAATTGGTAGTAAGCAAATGAAAAAAAAAACAGTTTTTTTTAATACAACCTATTTTAATACCTTTGTTTTCATAACAGTGATCAAATCAACGAATGGGGTGTAAGGATGCATGTTGCTGGAAGGCTTTCCTTGTTACCAGAAGATTTGAGAAAAAAGGTTTCAAAATCAATGCTAGCAACCAGACATAACAATAAGCTTAGGCTCAACATTGCTTATGCATATACAGGTGACATCTACAGTTTTATCTCGACCCCGGACGGCCCCCAAAATACATAGCAGTATTTATGCAAAAATATTATTAAAGATAGACCCTGTGTCCTAGCCAAAGTAATCGGTTTCACAAATAAATCTGTGCAGAAAACCGCGCTCTGTCGGCGAACAAAAGAAAGTCTAAATTCTGCCAACATTCGCTTAGGTTATGACCCGTCTGAAACATGAAAGTGCCCGCATGTGGTTAATTTGATACTATTGCAATGATTAACATACCATCACATCTCAAATCGGCGAATGGTTTGGCAAAGGCGAACCACCCAGATTTTAGTAGTTAATGATGTCCAGCAGTTGACTGCTGTAGGCTGATGATTAAATTATACAATTGAAATTCAAATGCTTTTAGGCAGGGATGAAATCAGCCGAGCAGCCTCACACATAGTAGACGGAGTGCAGAACAGTGAAATAACGGCACAAGACATTGATGATGAGCTTGTATCAAAGACATTGGAACTTGGGGAACCTGACCTCCTTGTGAGGACATCAGGCGAAGTGAGACTATCAGACTTTATGATATGGCAGGTAAGAAATCAAGAGATTTTATAGGATTTTCTCCTGTATTGTGGGTGCATACAAACATTTAAACTCACATACACAAACAGCCAGACCCGGAACAACTACCTGTAGGTATTTGTTCCGTGAGCCGTTCGAACTTGCGACGCGCAGCGCAGCAGCCAATCGCTAAGCCACTGCGCCAACTGTACCGTCAAAGTTAAAGTAACTGGTAAGATATCAAAGCGATTTTATAGTTGGTTACTGTAATATCAGACGCCATAAGTCCAGTAATAACACTGAGCGGAGAACCGCGGCGAAATTTCGAGCGGTCGTGATGCAGGCTTACGCTCGGAAGGAAAAAAATTGTGCCTTTTACCTCAATACAAGTTTTATGAAAAAGTATTTCATAAAATTTGACCCGCTTCTGATGTCCAATTTTTTCCGCCGATACAATGAAATTATCAACACATGAGGCAGAGGTTAATTTTAGTCTTCTTCACGGACACTTACCAAAAAATTAACTACTACCTATGTTATATGATTTTCATGAAAAAAGAGCTTATAGATTCGTCCCAGTTAAAACAACGACTCTGTTTGCTAAATGTTTCATCATACCTACAGTTTTCTTTTTTGTTGCAGGTTTCCAACACAGTATTATATTTCACGGAAGCATTATGGCCAGAATTCACGATTTGGAATCTTCTGGCCGCCATAATACATTTCCAAAGACATGCTCCACCTCCCAAAGAGGCAATACATGCCAGTGATACAAAACAACAGTTTCTGGATAAACTGGAAAGTCAGAGATGGAAACAAATAGAAAAATTAGTTAGTTGTTCATAAAGAATTTGTTATTAGTATAGTAATTTATAGTTTTATTTGGTGTTAGGTGTGAAGTCATAATTGAAGAAATATATGTAGGTAAATTGTTATTTTTGTTTTCTGGACCCTAAGATTATGTTTTTTGTGGTTTATTTATCAATTTAAATAGGCTCCGTTGTGCAGGGCATAATGCAGGCGTGACGGTAATAAAATTGTATTCTACATGTGAAAGCAAAGGAAGTCTTATGACGAACCGAAAATGCCTGGAAAAGCTACTGGTCCATGAAAGAGCTTATGAAAGGAAATCTTTCTTTGTCACTCAAGCAAAAAATCCGTGACTTGCCCGTGTTACTACCAATCTTAATACCAGCAGTAACACCTACCTGCCTACCCATATATCTTAATATACATACCACCTTAAACTTGTGCTAGCCTAGTACTTCTGCAGGGTTATTTTAATTTCTTACATTATTTTTACTGTTTTGTCCTTTAAATGTTTTTGTATAATCACTATTTGTAATGTTTTTCTTTCTTTTTCTGTTTGCAACCGCAAGTAGTAACTACTTTTAACTGCGGTAGTAGCAGTAAGATTTGTAGTAACACGGGCAAGTTACGGAAAAATCATGGACATGTGCATTTTTCCCATTTTGACCTATGGATCCCAGATTTGGTCTTTAACCTTTTGACCGCTTGGCTGAATATTAATTGCCGTGCCCCTAGCGCGCGGCTATAAATCGATAAAATATAATACCTACAATTAATAAACATTTTCAAGACTTAGAGCTACGAGACATAATTTTAAATAATTGTTGTAAATAATATCTTTATTTAATAATGGTTTTAGTTGTACCACTCAGTTAATAAGACGAAAATAGAACGAAAAATGCATGTTCTCTGTCGCAGAAATACGACACAAGCGCGGTATGGGTGCGGAAATATGTGTCGCATAAATGCGACACAAGCGGTCAAAAGGTTAACAAACATTCAAAAACCCCAACTCCGCCAACTCAAGACTCAAGGTCTGCCAACATGCAATGGAGCGCAGTATCCTAGACTTCAAACTTACCGACCATGTACGCAACACCACACTGCGCTCCAAAACACAAATTACTGACGTTGCTCTAAAAGCCGCTAAGCTGAAGTGGGACTGGGCTGGCCATGTCTGCCGTATGTCCGACGAGCTGTGGACCAAAATAAACACGATGTGGAGCCCTGACACAGCCAGAAGGCGACGCAGTAGACTTCGCAGGAGATGGCGGGACGAGCTGGATAGAACCAATGACCAGCGGTCCACCTTAGCCCTGGATCGAAGAATTTGGGACTCATGGGGAGAGGCTTTTGCCCAGCAGTGGGGATGATACAGGTTAACAGTATTCTACATGTGTAGGTAGAACTTAGGTACCTAATATTCGCGATACTTGGGCAAAAATTATACACAACGGCCAATATCTGCTTGATTTAACAAAAGAGTATTTCGTACTAGTGAAATGGCGCGAATACTTGGGAAATACGCCAAGTGAGCAGCGTAAAATAATTTTGTTGCTTATAAAAACTCACTTTTTACTACAAATACACATTTTATTTCATTCGTTGGTATTATTGCATTTACAATATTGTCTAAAAGATTGCTTAATAAATTAATTATCATTAAAATGCAGCTTATTTTTCATTTCCCTTTGATTGTGTACTTGGAATAGGTTTTTGTTGGATCATAAGGTTCCCATCTTGATGCGGGAAAGATATGTTTATTTCTCTCATACCAAGATCTGAAAAAAAAATGAAAATTGAAATGACGTGATAGATTTTAGATTCATACTTGCTCAAGGAATTATTTATTCATTAGTGGCCAGCTGAGCCCATTGCAGGGCTAAGGCAGGAGGCCTTTCCCTGCTTCCATTTATCCCTCATATTAGTAAACCTAATTGCTTACAGACTTAAATAGTATAAAATACTTCAAACACCTATTGTGGACCAAATAGGGTCATTTCGCCTGTTCGCGTCCATCGCCCAATTCGCGTCCATTTTACGGATCTCCCTTTAAAAATCCTCGAAAATAAGTAAACTAACACACCAATCAAACGAAAAGTCATTACCGCTAATACCTCAATGTATAAGAGGCACGTACAAATGGACAAAAGGTCCGTGCGCCAAATCAATCCCGTTTAAAAAAATAGTTAGTCTCGGCTGTTCATCAAGGGAGTGCGTATACGCGGGATGTTTAGATAAAAAATAGTGTGCAGCGGCACGTTCGATGTTAAGTTTGTTATTGTTTTATGTGAATTTTAGGATATTTAGCTGTTTCTAGACTTTTATAATGAAAAAAGGAATAATATTAATTATGAATTTGCTTATGTTTTTTATATTTAACGAATAAAATAAGGTGGACGCGAATTACTACATCGAATTTACAAAACTTCCACTTTGCGTCCGCAATGGACGCAAACTATACCTACAGGGGATAATAGTAAACCAAATTGCGTCCACTATTTTCGTTAAATACAATTGGTTGTAAAAATAATTTAAAATGTATTGATTATTTATTATTATTGTTCATTTTTTATTACGATTACGTGTTTATAATTCTATTTTTAAATGAAATGAGTAATTTCTTTAATTCTTATTTTTTTCTATTTAAAATGAGTTCTTGGGAGAAAAAAAAAGAAGAAGGAAAAGAGAACATGCACAGAAGACGATTTAAAGAAAGCGTTAAAATGAAATTCGAAATCAATAAGACAAATATGAAAAGAATTGCTATTCCCAAGACCACAATATTGGACAAAATCAGTGGGCGCAGACCAGATGGAGTAAAGAAACCGGGACCAGAACCAGCTCTAGGTCTGGTTTTGCTCTTTGTCCAAAGACAGGAAAAGTTTTAGGTCCAAGAGGGTTCAAAAACTTATACCAAATAAAGCCAAGTAATGAAAAAGAAAACATAACGGTATTATTAACATTTAATGCGAATGGAGATATGTGTCCACCTTGTATCGTGTTTCTATACATTAGACCACCAAGAGCTGTAGTGAATAGTCTGATCTTTAGCAATAGTAAAATACCTTGTGATTTTAGGGTAAAATTAACAGAACTGATTACTGTTTATTCTTAAAGGTGTAATTATTATTTTCCTACTACTTACCTAATTTCAAGTTCAATCAATGTTGAGAAGAATTATTTTTGTTTTTTTAAAGTGATGTTTTTACTGATAATAATGTTGATTTTTAATATTTATATTCTTAAATAAAGAAATTGTTAAAATACAATCTTTCTTTACAAATTCTTAAAAATATCACCCCTATATTCCTTTTCTAAGCTAGTGGACGCTAAATGGTCCACGGGTGGACGCAATTTGGATTTTGTGGACGCAAACTGGGTAAAACGCCTAATTCTGAAGTTTATCTATTTAAAAAAAATACACAAGATGTTTCGAACAAAACTGAAAGTTAATCTTAAAATAGACTATATAATGAACACATTACATAAATTTTTCATAGAAATTAGTGCTGGGATATTTTTAGTATCGCCGTCAAACTTGCCAACTGCACTAAATGGACGCGAACAGGCGAAATGACCCTAGTTACTTATAAATCTGGATAATTATGAGAAACATAAGGTCGGATGTACAAAACTTTCTGTATTGGTACATCCGACATTACGGTTCTGATGTGGAGAAATATATTATTTCAAGTTTATCACAATGCAATAAATAGAGCGCAACATATTAGGTATGAAGCGTACAGATCGCGTTTGAAACACAACACTGCGTTCCATAACTCAGGTTGCAGATGTCGGAGAAAAACAGCCAGGCTAAAGCTGGAGTGGGCCGGCCACGTAGCGCGAATGCACCCGGAGAGATGGGCAAAGATCGTCACTCACTGGACGCCTGACGGAGGAATTCGCCGTCGAGGTAGACCGCGGCGAAAGTGGTGTGACGATCTGATCTTGTTTGCGGGACGAACATGGCCAGATACAGCACAAGACATAGAGGTTCGGAAGGAGAAAGAGGAGGCCTTTGCCCAGCAGTGGGACGCATGGAAGGCTAACAAATGTTTATCACTATGTGATCCTATTCATTATTGTGTTGTGATGTATTTTGTAGCAAGTGTTGCCAGACCAAAAAAACAATGAAAAGTCAACAAAAAATACAACAAATTCTAGTTTTGATTGATGCTAAGGTCAGACAGACAAGCCTTTGAAGGACTTATACAATAATATCTCTCACCAACTTCAACAAAAAAAAACTGCATACCGTAATAATACTTTTCCGGCGTGAGAGTCTTGTTTCTCTTGCGTGGCGTCGTTCACGAGTCTGACGTCATCAGAAGCATCAAACTGGAATAGCGGCCCACTTTTTCCCCTTGCCTGGAATTAAAATAAAGTATTTTAGTTTGTTGTCTACGTGACCCTTCACTGTGCGTGGTTCTACAAGCACTTTAAAACAATAAGATAACAATGATAGACAGTCTATGGAGTCCGCAAAAATTCGCGAGGGTGCCCGCTGTCAAGATAAGCAAAAACCCGAGGCTTTTAGCGCTGCTCACACTATTCTTCAATACAGGCGCGTGCGCCGGTTGACGCTACGGCCATTAAAGGCTTAGGAAGCGTTCAGAGCGAGACGTATGCTGGTCGACAGATCTACAAACCAATTACTTGTCTTTCACTTAGACATGTTTCTGTCTCTATCTTGAACTTGCGATTTGATAGCTGTGCGACAATGACAGGAATATCGCTAAGCAACAGTACCTAAGTGCTAAGTAACGTTTATAAATCTCGTCCTCATTTCCATGATTGTAAACAAAAAGAGCGCGCGCGTGCACACGGAACGTTGTGAAAGCATATTACGACCAGTCTTCAGGGAACTCGGCCGGCGCCGGCTTCGTTCTGAAATAGGCCAATGGTGACAATGAGTAAGATCTCGACATTGCTGCGGTTAACCGCATTCTGAATTACATCGACCTGGCAGGAAGTAATTAATATTTAAAAAAAAAGAATGCCTTTTAAATATTGAATATAGAATGACAGTTTCTTTAAAGTCAATTTGATTGGTCCAGTTGACTTGTGTGAAAGCTTTATCAAGAAAAATATTGCATTGTTGTCAACAAATAGATTAATTTTAATTTAAAAAATAATGGACGAGCCTAAAGGCGGTAAGGTCAAAGCAGTAGCTGAACCAGCGCAAGTTGAGCCTGCAGAGTCGCAAACAGAGGCAGAATCACCAGCGGTTTCGGACCCAACCGAGGATCAGTCTTATCACGTAGCTGCAAAGGCAATTTCATCAACCAGGAGAATACCGTTCAGCGATGGGGAGCCTTTCCAGGTTGACAGAACAGGTCTGGAAGCTATACTTAATGTCAGCTCTCATTTAACGGACATTCAAATGAGGAGCAAAATGACTATGAGCGCTTTGACGCAAGGTAATAAGACTTTTAAAGACAAGCAAGTAAATAAACAGAATAATTAGATTTTATCGTTTTATTTGTGTCGTACATCATACAATAAACTCACCACCGACTTCCGAAAGTAAAGTTATTTTCCACCTTTTTAGTGTTTTTTTTTCGAAGTCTGTTATTTTTTTGCAAAAACTTTTATTTTACCCTTTTTAGTTATCGCATCACACACAAATCCTTGTCAAGTATCAATTTCGCAATTTCTTTTACTTGGATGACATATTTTTCCAGCTATTTTGATTTAAAAACCAAACTACGTCTTTTCCCCATGGGGTAGGCAGGAACTACAGTCCGCCACCTGCTACGTTACTAACATACTCTTTGCCTCGTCCACGTTTAGACATCTATCATACACATACGCTGGTTGCGAGTACTACACGCCTGACGAGTGTCTGATTTCAATGAAAATTGGAGCGGGGGTAGGTGCATACATAAATTCACGGTTTTTTCCCAGGGGCATAGGCAAAGACCACAGAACGCCACCTGCTACGATTCTTACATAGTGGTGGTAAATGGTACATTTTGATGTAAGTGGGTAAAGTTTGTTATGGAGCAGAGAACTGCCCACGTGTATCAAATGACGTTTTTCAATACACTTTTAGTTTTTAGTCCAAATTTGTTCAAAGTCCAAATTGATTCAATAGAATAGAAAAGAAAAATTAAAAATAAAAATGTCTGTGGGGCGAGCTGCCTCACCACCTGTGGAATTTTTATTTCCGCACTATAGTGCGGGAATATAAGAAGAAAACCACGAGGGTGAAATATATAGCATGTTGAACCTAATCTTACTGCGATAAGAGCCAGTTTTCCAGGAAGTGTATTGAAAAATAATTATTAAAACTTTTCTTTAATGTCACTTACCTTAGTAACTATAAAATCATAGAATGTATAATGATGAGGTAGTATGAGATCTTCTTTGACGTACATAAGCTGGTCAGCAGATACTGTTTTTAGTTCACTGAACTCTGGCCGCAGTGTGTCTAAGCATCTTTGAAGGAATTGATATATGGAATTGCCTGAAAGCAATAATCATGGAAAAATATGTTACACAGTATTATTTGTTATCACTTGTGACATCAGCAAATGTAGTGGAGGTATAGTACAGCAGATTTGAGTAATTTATTTATTCTCAAGAATCTTAACTGTCGAAGGGAGTGCGCTAACACACGCGCGATTGCGAGTGAGCGTGCACGCTCGCGCGCGTGTCTGTATTGAAAAAATGTATGAAGAGGTGCGCCGTGCGTGTGGTGCGTTTCCTAAGGACATTTCGACAGCTTTAGTGTAAACTTGACTTTCTGCTCTTAAAAACAAGATAAGCCATACCTTTTTTCAAGGTAACATTTCTTCTGTGCCCTGAACCATCCCAGTAACTGAAGGTAACTGCAATAGGTTCATCTTTGAGGCTCGCTTGTGTCATCACCCATTCTAGCCGCAGTTCCTCTCGTAACTTGAGGTCGGCTTCCTCTCTTTCTCTGTCTGGCAAGAATGATGTGTCTACATCTGGATTCTTTTTGATTTTCTTGAATAGCTGAAATTTAATGAAAGGTAATAGGTATATCAAATGAGCCGCAGTTTTACAGTTAGTAATGATACAAGGTGGAAGGGACACTGACACTAAAATGGTTACCACATACTCAGTACATCATTCTCCATCAAAAACAGCTGTTTCCTACAAAACTGCAATACCTACATCGTCAAAATGTATGGAACAGGTGCTTTTAGCATTGGTATCTCTTCTGTATATTAACAATATCACATCAAGTATCTAGATCTGGTTCGCCATCTGAGTCTCTGACTCAACATCTGAGGAGGCTCTCACTTGGCAGCTGGATCAATGGCTTGATTCAGAAAGCAGTACTTCGGAACACAGCACGATTGTTGGGAGTTTCCTCTCTCAAGAGCCCTGACCACCGGTAGCTCAGACCCTGTTCCCAGTGCTGGTGGGCTACTATTTTTTTATAGTATATATATTTTTGAATGATTATGTAAAAACATAAAAGCAATTTTGTAAAAATGAATAAAACAAAATACAGTTAACAAGATCACATCAACATTTAGAGACATAATATTTAAGGTACATGTGTCAATCATAGTTATGGATAAGGGAAAACATTCTGAAAGGTCATACCTTTTCTGAATTACATTGCTCCGAGGTTCTAGATTTTAAATACAGTTAAAACCGTTTACAACAACATCATTTAGAATAACATACCGGTTATATTGACCAAAATCATAGGTACAAATTATTTTGTGAAAATTATGTAAAAACATAAAAGCAATTTTGAAAATATCACCGGTTGTTACGACTTTCGGTTTGTACGACCAAATATGAGTGGTCCCTTCGATGTTGTTATAACAGATTTCAACTGCTATTAGAGCATTAGCTAACATACTATCTTTCATAGTACCTATTTTAATTGATAATTCTGCTACATACCGGCTCTTCTTTGTCCCTCCAGCTCTTATCATCTGCGGATGGTTTCTCATCTGCAGATGATTCCTCGGCTGCTTCTTCTTCTTCTGCTGACGATTTCTCTGGTTCTTCTTCCTCTTCTTCTTCACCCTCATTCATGTCAAAAGACAATGCTTGAATCTGAAAAATCGAAATTTACCATAACTAGTGTTAGTCTCATACATAAAAGAATTTTCCAAAATCTTCTTCATAACACTGTACAAACCTTGTTTATTTCCCAAAAACTATAGAAATGAAATAGTAAAGATATTACATTAATACTAAATATTACATTAATACTAGGCAGAGTTCTACCTAGTACACCCTTTTTGCCGACCATGGACCATCAACCGGGCACAAATCCAAACTTGTGTAGTTACTGGCAAAATCCTGTAGGAAAAACCTACTAATGATGTTCAACCTGGGAATGGAATCCAATACTTCATGCTCTACGGTAGTTCTCGCAACCACTAGACTAATGAGGTAATGAAATTAAATAGTGTATGAGCATGACCTGTTTATTTTCCCATATATGATGAGAAAATGTACATGCTTGTGGACTAGCAGATAAATATTACATACCTGTCTCTTCTGTTTGTTCTTCTGTGCCTGTTTAGCTTCAATCTCCTTCTGCCTCTCCTTTTCTTTCTCCGCTTTCTTCTGTGCCAACTTTTTCTCTCTCTCCCTGACTATGTGTTCTTGCTTTGCCTTCATCTCATCCAGGGTCACCAAACCGATTGTGGAACTCTTAAGTTGTTGCTCTACAGCATCGTAGTGTGTAGCGAACTTATTCTCAATGTTTACCATCTTTAAATCTTCCTCTATTTTCTTTTTACGTAGTTCTATTTCTTGCTGAGCTTTCTCTCGTTTCTTCATGAGGTGCATGGCTCTGCCAGCCTCAGACGCTGCTCCCTTGTAATGAGCCATGATTGGATAAGAATTTCGCTATGTAACGAAAAAAGTTCAAAAATTTAAAGATATTTTCTTTGAGTTTTTAAAGCAGGAGCATAAAAGTTGTGAAATGCAGTAACTCCACCAAACACAATATAAAAGTACTCTGTAACCAAACAAACACCACTTCCCAGAATCTTCTACTGAAATATGACAGGTGACAATACAAAACAAAAATATTATGACAGACTGTTTTCTTTTATATGGATTCAAAAGACAAGTGTTCACACTTGTCTTTTGACAAGGAATTCAGAAAGGGTTTCCAGTTGTGTACGACCAGCCTAAGACTACAGCCCCCGTATTCAGAACGATTCAATTCAATTTCGATTTCAGAAAGTCGTATGTCTATCTCTCTCGATCACTGAGCGATGGCGAAATAGATCGGAGTGTTAAGCACAGAATTAACACTGGATGGATGAAAAGGCGGCAGGTCACGGGAACATTATGTGACTCCCGCATTTCCCTTAAACTCAAGGGGAAGACTTTTATAACCATGGTTAGACCTGCTGTACTATAAGGATCAGAATGTTGGGCCACAAAAGGGATTAATGAAAAGCATTTGCAAGCAGCTGAGATGAGAATGCTAAGGGGGATGTGTGGTGTAACGCGAATGGATAAAATAAGGAATGAGTACTTATGCGGAAGTTTGAAAGTGGTACCACCGCCGCCGGTGACTGAAAAGTTGTGCAGTACTCGATTTTCGTGGTATGGACATGTAATGCGGAGAAATGCGGAAAATGTAGTGAGAAAAATGTTGAGTATGAATGTAGATGGCTCTAAGAATAGAGGAACACCAAAAAAACGATGAATGGACTGTTTGAAGGATGATATGGCTAGAAAAGAGGTAACTGCTGAGATGACGAGTAATAAAGAAGTATGGAAGGAGAAGACATGCTGCGCCGACCCCAAATAAATTGGGCTAAGGGCAGGAGAATGATGATGATAGGACTTTCCGAAATCGAAACGAAGCGTTGTGAATACGGGGGCGGGATTGTTTTTTATCGGTTTATCGTCTAAAGTCTTTTGATCTCTTCCATAGACTAAAATATTCCTGAGGAAAATTGTCTACGCCTCTAAATCAACTGTCAAAAAGTGAAATTTAGCCAGCGCGGGTGAACATTTTAATTTACCGGCGAGCTGAGTTAATCTTGTCGACACGTTACATTTAATTTAATATAACCATGGATGAAACAATACTATTGCCGTCACCTAATTGGTTCCTTCCTTCTATTATGGCTGTAAGTAATGATGGCTGGCTCGTTTATGGAGGACCAAATAAAACTCTTTGTGTTTTAGAGCCCCTTAAAGCAGATGTTGGTATTATAGCAACAAAGGATAAATATCAGGCGCATGTGTTTGTCTGTGGGAATACTGATAAGTAAGTACATCTTGTAAGATTAATAAGTACATCTTGTAATATTAACTTGTTGTCTAAAAAGGCACATAAAAAATATGTATTTGGTTGCAAAGTAACAATTTTTCTTCTTTTATTCAGGATTATTGCTGTGGACCTTTCGCCGGATTGGCCAAAAAAGAGGCACTTCCTCACTGGCGTTTTAGATGGTCCAGTCAAAGAATGGTCTCTAGAAGTTGTTAACAATAGGGTTGCAGTAAAAGAAACTCATTGCCATGATGTTCACAAAACAGAGCGTGAAGTAAGTATTGTTAAACCTATATAACGTGATCACACTTAAGTAAAAGTTTAACCAAACATAAAAACTAATGACACCATGAGAATTTTACAAAAACTATATAAAACACGCACCTATCAAAGAACACACTTAAAACAAAGTACTCTGCTATGTTCCAAACTCCCAACTACCACTGCCCAGGAAATTGGCAACAATGTAACAGTGTTCCTAGTTTTAAATCCAAAGACCGATTTAAAGAGCAATTACTTATGATGTCCCCTAAATAACCAATAACAAACATTAATGCTTCCAGTGAGGGTGTGCCTTTACGTTGGATCATAGATACAAACGACGACCCGAATGGCGCAGCGGCAGTGAGGCTGCCTTACGTTCATAGGGTTCCGGGTTCGAATCCCGGTAGGAGCAAGTGTTTCTGTGATCAGCATGGACATTTGTTACCGAGTCATGGATGTTTATATGTATAATAAGTATGTATTTACAAACAAAAAGTATCTATGTAGTATATCAACTATCTGGTGTCCACGACACAAGCCTCGTTGCTTAGTGTGGCACCAGATGGCGCTGTGTGTAATGTCCAGCAATATTTATTTATTTATTTATTTAAACAAAAACTCATGCCTTTTCCCCTTCTCACGATCCTTGTTTTGATATTGGATTAATCTTAAAAGAGATCAAAAGACTTGCACAACAACAATAAGCTATCTTAAAAAGGCACCCATAATAAATTACAACATTCAATAAAATGTGCTTTGAAGAAAAAGTAATTAAAAAAACTAAAAAACCCGACTGCGGTAAAAAACTAAAAAGCTAAGAACAAGCACATTTAAAAAAGTTGGAAGCAGGCGGGAGCTATTCCATCTTTATATTTTCAAACTCAAATGGTTGCCGCCTGGTGCCAACTTTTTTAAATTTAAAATGTGCTTGTTCTTAGCTTTTTAGTGTTTTTTTTAACTTAAGTTTATTACCACAATCGGGTTTTTTAGTTTTTTTAATTACTTTTTTAATTGCCAGCTTTTTAGTTTACAAATGAGAAAGATTTCGCAGATGATTACCCAAACAAATTTTTACCGCCTTCACCACGTGGAGGTACTCCCAGCTTGTTTTGTTCTGATTCAAAATTTATGCCCGGTCTCACTTTCAAAATTAATACGAATCTAACGACGCCTTTGAAGCTAAAATCCATCGAGCCGTTCAGGCTGCAGAGAGTGGCAAACAATTAAATTGGGCGCCAAAAATTCACCATTTTGTTTTTTTTTTTGTTATTTTGATATACCTAGTGTTACTGATCTGTCGGCTACCGAATGAAACCACCGTTGCGATTGGATGCTAGTTTATTACTGCCACTACAACGTAATGGTGCAGGCACGCACACATACTAAACACATACACATCACTCCTCCGACACTATTTTCAAAAAGTAAAAGACTTAACATTAAGTAGTTAGGGATAATAAGAATAAGACTTACATAACTATTAACAAGAAAAGGCCGACACGCGGCAGATCGCACACTAAGCATCGCATATCATTCGGTATTATTCATCTATAGACATATCTAAGTAGATATACAAATGCGTGGGGTGCGATATAATTAATATTTAAACCTTATAATTAATCTTACGTCTACAACTACGAGTCGGTCTTGTTGGCTGTGGTTCAAAGGAACGATCACCATGATCCTCGGCTACTTCTTGATTAGTCTCAGCATTATTATGATCGTTAGCGTCGACTTCACTTTGAGCCTCAGCCCACTCATCCTCCTCTCCCACATCATTTCCCTCGCGTTCTATAGCCTGCGATTCAATAACAGGAGGTAATATTTGTGGCGGCGCCGGCGCCAGTGGGGAGCGCGGGCGCGGCGGTTGCGCGGGGCTCACGACATCAGCACGTGCGCCTTTCTTCTCAGTAACGGTTGCACCTGTATATTTCCTGATTTGGTCAATATGCCTTCTACAGTTTACATTGTAATCCTTAACACATATTTCGTACATGCGGTTGCCTATTATTTTTATAATTTTACCTAAGATCCATATCTCTTTCCTAGCTAAATACCATTTTAACCAAACCCTATCGCCTATGACTAATGTTCTTTTAGTTTTTACATTATCATTATTTGTTTCACTGATATGACTATCTTTCAGTAACAGGTCCAGCCTAGTTGTTAAATTTCGGCCAAACATAAGCTTTGATGGGCATTCGCCCGTTGTACAATGTGGTGTGTTTCGGTATTCAAATAAAAATCCTAGTAGTTTTTCGTTAATCACATTTTGCTGACTGTTATCGCTAATAATACATTTTATCATTTTCTTGCATGTTTTTACAGAATTTTCGGCCTGGCCGTTACTGGAAGGATGATAAATTGGGGACGTTACATATCGGATACCGTTTATTTCACAGAAATGTTTAAATTCCTTTGACTTAATTTTTACATCATTATCTGAAACTATGACTCTCGGTATACCGAACCTAGAAAACAGTTTCTTTAGTTCAGTTATAAGAATCCGACTTGAAGTACCGCAACTCATTTGTAAACACTCCAACCATTTACTATATGAATCTACGACGATCAAATATACATGTTGATTTATAGTCATGTAATCAATGTGCAAGCGTCGCCACGGAGCCGAGTCGCGCGGCCAGGGCGCGGGGGGCGCACGCGGCGGCGCGGCGCGTGTGCCTGCGCACGTGTGGCACGCACCCACCCATTCCTCAATGTCTTTATCGATCGATGGCCACCAGAATCTACTACGAGCTGCACTCTTTGTTTTTACCACGCCAAAATGACCCGAATGTAATTCTTGTAATAACCTATTTCGGTACACCGCTGGTATTACAACTCTGTGGCCTCGAAAAATACAACCGTTTTCAACCTCTAAATCTGTTTTGCAGTTAAAATAGGGCAGAACTTGTTTACAATTAATTTTACGCGGCCAGCCGATCTGCACGTATTTAATCACTGTTTTTAAAGTTTCATCCTTACAAGTTTCTGTTTTTATATCGCTGAACGTTAACGGGGCGACGTTAGCATCTAAGAAATTTAGGAATGACAGATCATTTTGTCCTTCCGTTCTACAGTCAGGTTCAGGCAAAGGCGAGCGTGATAAATAGTCCGCTGCGACATTATTTTCACTTTTAATATATTGCACGTTATAATTATATGCAGACAATATTATCGCATAACGCTGTAACCTCGATGCTGCCATAACTGAAATACCTGTTTTCTTCCCGAATATCGAAAGTAAGGGACGATGGTCTGTTTTAAGGATGAACGGTTCCTGACGTCCATACAGATATTGATGGAAATATTTGACAGCAAAAATAATGGCTGTCGCCTCCTTCTGAATCTGACTGTAGTTTTTTTCACTCGTGGACAATGACCTTGAGGCGAACGCCAGCGGTCGCTCAAGATGCGCGCGCTCGCTGTCGCGCTGCGCCAGCACTGCGCCCAGGCCGTCCGGCCCCGCGTCTACCGTCAACACCAACTGTGCTGCGGGATCAAAGTGAGCTAGTACTCTTTCTGATGATAGCTCGGCTTTTACACTTTTGAATGCACGTTCGTGTCGTTCGTCCCACTCCCACTGCGTTCCTTTACGCAATAATTCATGCAGCGGGTGCAACTTAGCTGATGCATTCGGTATAAAGTTACGGTAATAGTTAATTATTCCTATAAATCGCTTAACTCCTGTAACATTTGTTGGCCGCGGCGCATTTGTAATAGCTTCCGTTTTTTTAGGACACGTTCGTAATCCATGTCTATCTATAATGTAGCCTAGATAGGTGACACTATCCTGAAGAAAACAACATTTTTCTTTATGTAATTTTAATCCGGCTTCTTTTAATCTTTTAAGTACTTCGTTTAGTTTGCTAAAATGTAATTGTCTAGTCGGAGCAGTTACACAAACGTCATCCAACCATATGCTAACACCTTCTATGCCAATTAATAGCGATTCCATCGCTCGTTGAAAGATGGCTGGTGCGTTTGCTAAACCATATACAAGTCGCGTATATTTGAAAAAACCTTTAGATGTACTTATCGCTGTAAGCTCTTGCGACGATTCCTCCAGGACAAATTGGTTATAAGCATTACTTAGGTCAATTTTGCTGTAACACTCCCCTCCACCTAACTTGGCGAAAACCTCTTCTATCCTTGGCATTGGGTATTTATCTATTTCTAAATCTTTATTTAATGTTATTGAATAATCACCGGCTATCTTAACCGTCCCGTTTTCTTTTAATACTGGAACGATAGGGGTCCCGTACTTGGGAAATTTAACCGGTTGTAATATCCCTAAACCTATCAGTCTGTCTATCTCCTCTTCTACTTTTTCCTTTAAAGCGAAAGGCACAGATCGTGGCTTATAAAATTTTGGTTGAGTACCTTCTTTTAAAACAAGTTTCACTTCAAATTTGTTGAACCTACCCAGTTCGTCTGTAAACAAGTCGGAGTATTTAAATAAAAGTTGCTGCACTCCTTTCGTGTCGGACTCAGTTACAGATTGAGTTTGGATGTTATTGATATCCGTAGAAAAATATATCCTAAACCCCGACATGAAATCTCGTCCTAGTAACGGTGGGCCGCCGTTCGGCATTACAAATATCTTAATGTCATGGGTATTATTTAAGTACGTAATTCGACCTTGAAAATATCCTACGGGCGAGATTTTATGGCCATTGTAAAGACACATTTTTAGGTTAGATTTTATCAGAACATGGTCGGTAAAATATTTTTTGTATAATATTTCGGAAATTACACTAGCCCCCGACCCGGAATCTAACTCCATATCTAATCCTACAGAATCAATCAACACATTTATTATTACAGGCGAGTTACTTATGTACCTTACGTTAAATAGCTCACATTCCTCGCAGTCACTGTGCTCCGACATTATTTCTTCCGTGTTCAAACAATGTAAACGTGATTCACTCTTTTTAGCACTACATACTTTCTTTAGATGGCCTTTCACACCACACACTTGGCACCGATAGCTTTTAAAACGACACTTTTCAGCGTCGTGGTTTCTGAGACCGCACACTGTACACCGACGAATCTCCTCGGAACTGTTGTTCGAGCTGCGGGTGCCCTCGGCAGGCTCGCCACGCGCACGCTGTCCGCGCTGCCCGCTCAGCCGGTACACAGGTTCCTCCTTGATCTCCGTGGCCTTGAGGGTTGTCGCCGCGGTGTCAACTACTGCTGCGGCCCTGGATCGGGCCAATCGCGCATACGCAGCCTGTTGAGCTACCTCCAACGCTTTAGCAAATGTTAGTTTGCTGGCATCCTCTTCAAACAGCCGGTCACGTTCCCGACACGGTGCAAGCCCGAGTATAAATCGGTCTCGCACCAGCATGTCCAATGCCTCTTCAAACTCACAGTTAACGGCTAAACCTCTCACACGAGCCGCCCATTCTTCGACGCTCTCGCCATCAGATCTCCTCGCCTCGTAAAACTTCTCTCTATCAGCAAAAACACATCGTCTCGGCGTGAAATGCTTGTCTAATTTCTTAACTAGATCCTCGAACGTTACTTCCTCGAGTATATCGGGGTGAAGTAAGTTCCGTGCAAGGCGGTAGCTGTTGTCCGAAAGGTGGGTCAGTAACAAAGCACTTTTATTTTCGGTTTTAACACTGTTCAATTTTATGAATTGTAGTAGTCGACCTTTAAATATAGGCCATTCTTGGGCGTCGTGATCAAAACTTGATAAATTTCCGATGATATTCGACATTTTAAACGACCTTTTTTATTTTTATAAACGTGGGTACCTCGTCGCCAGTGATCTGTCGGCTACCGAATGAAACCACCGTTGCGATTGGATGCTAGTTTATTACTGCCACTACAACGTAATGGTGCAGGCACGCACACATACTAAACACATACACATCAGTTACTCTCACAGTAAATACGAATCTAACGACACTTCTCAAGCTAAAATCCATCGAGCCATTCAGACCGCAGAGCGTGCCAAACAATTATACATACATACTCTCGAAAAACATAACCCTCCTTCTGGCGCAGTCGGGTAAAAAGAAATCTCTATGACATAGCAACTGGTTATCCATTAACTGACCTTGCAATTTATTTACTTTCAGGAACTCATTGGTATGGGTTATAGTACTGATGCAGTGGCCATATCCGTTGGGGCAAATAATATAGTCAAATGGGAACTATCTTCTAATATTACAAAGGTTTACTATCATTTTCTGAAGGGCTGCAAACCCACCTGTATGGCTTGCTCAGTTCATATTCCACTGCAAGTGGCGGTGGGTACAAAACAGGGGGTTATCCTTGTTTTGGATCTTCATGGTAATGTGTTTTATATGTTATGTGTTGTGTATTATAAGTTATGTAAAGTCAGACAAATTAATTTTTAAGCAAATCACTACAAACTTTTTGTTACCACAAAAGTGCAATACCTACACGGTCAAAATGTATGGAACAACTGTTTTTTTTTAAATTACTGATGAAAATTCGATGTTGGGGGTTCAGAATGATTTACCTACTGAAAATGTGGTAACCGTTTTGTGTGTCGTCGTCCCTCCCACCCTGTATTTCGGGTCTCCAGCTATGCCCCGCAGTGGACCCATACATGCATGTATGCCAATACCTGTGTCCAGCTGTGGGACAAAACAGGTTAAAAAGTAAAAAAAAATCTTACACCATGAAATTTCTATTCAATTTAATTTGGTTGGTATTTAATAAATATTCAACTTTTCTACATATTTATGTATTAACTGTTCACAGGTAAAGGCAAAGTAGTATATAAAGTTAGAGGCCAAGATGATATGATTATGAATATAAGTTGGTGCCCACAATATAAAATTACTGTCAATAAATCGGGCAAAGATAACAAATCAGCCCTTGATAAAAGGTTAGCAGCAATAAGGAGTGAAGGTGAAAAGGAAGTAGAAAATGAATCAAATGTTCTAGAACAATCCGGAGTTGGTAAAACCCTTCCAGAAGACAGTTTTGATGAGTCTATAGTGGTGCAGGAAGATGATATGTTTGATATTTATACAGACCATGAACCTGATGAATTTGGCCACAAGAAGTATGAACCAGAAGATATACTGGTGAAAGTGAAGAAAGAAAAAGCTGATGATTCAGACTATTTGGCTGACTGTCTGAAACTGAAAGAGGAGATATTGAGAAGGAAGAATCAAACTGAACCAACTATAGAGTCACTGGTTGATGCCTTGGGTAAGACTCATGTTGAAGTTGGTGACCAGTCTGGTCAAACTGACTTAGAAAGTGGTCCATCCCAGTCTGAAAGTGTTCAGTCAACTACAGAAAGTACAGTAAAGTGTGTTAAAATAAACACATCAAATCCTGAAAAAGCTAGTCACCAACTTCTACTTGCCGCAGTTGGGAAATATGGGTAAGTTTGTTTGCAACTTGTATTGGCTTAATAACTAAAGGAACCAGACCAATAGAAAGATGCTGTCGCGTCGCTCAGTTCTTGTGGTTGGATTTCAATTTGTTGGTAAATAAAGCTGAATAAGCTTAATCTTTTGATCGCCACGGTCGGCTATAGCCGACAGATGAAAACTACTTGAAAAATGCCGTTTTCTTGTCGGCTATAGCCGACGGTAGCGTGTTGGGTACGTTAATAGTGCCTTTACATTATTAGGCCTTGTTCTAACCAAAACAATGGTGGCGTGAATAAACGACTCTGGTGTTCATTTTGTTCGGCGAATTCTGGTTTTCCGAAGAAACGAACGCGATGATCTCGTAGACACGCGATGGATTGCTTAGTTTAGGACATGGGGTAATAAACTACACTTTTTAGATTAAATGAATATTAAGCAATTGAATAAAAAACTTAACTTTTTTAGAGGAGTTCGAATTTGGTCTGGTACTGGTAAGCTAGTGGCATCATGTGGCATACCCATCCCTGCAAAAACTCAAAAATGCACCTTTGTGACATCAATTCTGTGGTACAAACCTGATTCACTGCTTGTTTGTGATGGTAGGAATCAATTGCTGGAGATAAACCCACAGAATGTTGACAGGTATGTTGGTATTTTAAAATTTATTCAACTTTTTTTTTCAAATAGCCACAATGTTTGGTGACACTTAATTTTATGTACAGCACAATTGTATTGTCAACAATCAAATAAATATTCAAGCCAAGTCAAGTGCTACTGCTAATTTTGCCTTTTCCTAATTAATATTACGAAAGACCAGATGATATGCATTACATTTTTGTATAATATGGTACCGTGTATGAACATAGTGACGTGTGACTTTTAAATATTAAGCATATACATATTTTGGCTCTTTTGTTGCATATGTCCTCACTTTAAGTTGCAAATAATTCGGTCACTTTATTACATACTAATTTCTAATATATATCATTAAAAATTAATCTTTTACCTCTTTCACAGCAAGAACAAATTAGAATGGACGATACTCCACCGCAAACACAAGCGTGGGTTGTACTGTGTCGTATCAAATGCACCTCGCATACAAACTGAGTCAACGGTACCTTCAGATGATTGGTCCATATGGACGGTTGCGCAGGACCGCAACCTTATACATTACTGTGGAATGACTAAGAAGGTGCTTAGTGTTAATTCAACCTGTGGAGGGGGTGTGTACTCAGTTGTACCTTGCCCATATGATGCTGGGAAGTAAGTTTACTTTTGAATTTTTTTTTTTGCGGCAATTGAGTTGAAAATAAGAAACTTCGTATGAGACTAGCCAGTATTAAGCGAGACACTAACGCTTAAGGGAAGATAGGCCCAGATTGCTTTCCTTCGTTTCCTGTGAAGTCTGCCATACTGCGGCGAACAAGGTGAAAATGCCTGGACGATCTTAACGCCTACTGAATGGACTGGCACAAATTGGCACAGAAAATAGTTCAAAAAAGGCTAGATATACATATAATAATGCTCAACTACAGCTCTACAATAACACTGTCTCTTCTCAGAGTCGCAGTAAGCGTAGGCGACGGCGCGGTCCGCGTACTAGAAAGTGGGACTTTACCCGACGACGAGACCAGGCTTACGCGAGCCCGCGTGACCCTCTACTGGCAGAATGTGCAAGGGAAAGTTCTGTCTGTGGCCTGGCATCCCACTAAGGAGAACTTACTGGCCTTTGGTACAGGAGAATCTAGAGTAAGTAGCTAAGCTTTGTGACCATTCTGAGTAGATCAACAATCAATCAGATAGTAGATCTTAAAAGACTGCATAATCAGTAGGAATGTTATAAACATGGGACCACTGCTTCAACTTCAGGATATCATAAATTATCATTATTCTCCAAAATAAAAATAAAATAAGTGCTTGCCCAAATGGAAATTATAACTTAAATGAAATTCCTTTACACTTATTCTATTACATGTCAGTTATTAAAAGCTCAGTGTTCCAATTGATTTTAAGGATTTAGGTATTCACATTGTTTGTAAAGCAAAACATGGAGTGTAATATACTTTTAAAATACCATACAGCCATGACTTAATGTTATTCATTATTTAATAACGTATTTTACAGGTGGGATTGCTAGAAGTTGGCGGCAAATATGAGCCGGCAGCTAAAATATTGGCCCCTGCTGTGACTCATGGAGTGTACTCCTTGTCCTGGGGTGAAGGCATGCAGTTGTATGCTACTGGTGGCAACAAACTAGTCGTGTACCGCGCTGATCTTATTACTGAAGGTAACATATATACTGAACTACTCTTATTTTTTAATAGTATAAAATAAAAGCCAAGATTCCGTGAAGTAGGATTAATAAAAGTTGTATATAGGACGGACGGTGTAAGTTTTAGTAGGGTATTTCTGAAAACCCTATTCTGAGTCATTTCCTTTTTTCTCTCAAACTTATGACTACCGTAAACGCGTGTAATTTTTATTCAGTTTTCACAACAATTTTGAACAAAATACAAAGATTTATGTATAATTTATTAAATTATATTCTCTTGTGACTCCTGGGCAGTCCTTATTGTCTCGTTTAAAAATAATTTATCAAATAATCTCAGCATGACCTATTTTTACATGTTTTGTCAACACAAAACACGTAAACGTATCAACATACGACAGCGGAAGGAGCCAAACTCAAAAAGCTTACAATCTGTTCTCATCCCACAGATCCAGAGCAAATAGACTTAACCGTAGAGGGTCAACCGTGGCCAATATGTGCAGTGAGCTGGTCATCTCGTGGGCTACTGGTCGGCTCCAGCAACGGCGCGGTCGGCTTACTGACGCACCGACGGCCACATACTCTTATCACTGCTGCCTTTGTGTGCAGGTGAGTTTGACATAATTATGAACCTAGAATGGATGTCGCATAACTCAGCAGCAAACTCTCAAAAGGGTTGCAAAGCGATCTTTTGTATATAGTACTGCCGTGCTAATTAGAAACGCAGTAAGGAAGGATTTTTGGTAAATTGAGTTGTTCATAGATTCGGAATCCTCGTAATGAGCTCTGTATAGTGATTTAATCCTTATTTTAATAGCTGTCCCGGAAGTGGGACTTTTAATAAGCCAAACCGCAGTATGTTTCTTGCTGAGAAGTAAATTACTAAGTACAATTGCAGTAAGACACATTACTGCTCTTTGCCTTCCAGTATTTGAACATAATTTATTTCACTAGTAAGAAGCGCAGTAACGAACACTTGCTGCTGTTATGATTTGTTAATAATGTTTAGTGAATATTTAAAGGATACTACTTAAAAATGCAGTAACATTGTATACTGCACTTTTTCTTAGCGCTCCATTTCAATTGAAACAAGAGACAATACTTATTTAAAATGCAGCAAGATGTGTTACTGCGTTTATCCTTAGTTTTTGTATGTAAAGAACCTATTATGAGATACTAACTAGAAATGCAGTATGCTTTATTACTGCGCTACTAATTAGAATCCGTACCTTATAGATTTTTCTAAAATGCATAGGATATTAGCAGTAATATTTCTAACTGCGTTATTATTTAGCAAAAGACAATTTTAAACATGTCAAAGTACGAAGAAAGTCCGCAGTAAAGTTAGACTTCAGTTAGTAAACTGGGAGTTAGCGGGGGTATTATAATCACAGCCAAGTATTATGGCACCACATTATGTTGAGATCAAAATCATAGATTAATATTTAATTACCTGTGTCGACGAGGACTTATAACTATCACCACTGAACTAATAAAATCTAGTAACAATATAATTATAAAGTCTCAAAATCTAGGAATATTAATAACAAATAGGTATCAACTTCACCCAAACTTCTTTCCTTATTTCGAACATTTAAGGTATCTTAATCACAGCTTAATAATTATTCATGTCTATGGCAAATAAGGAGATCAATCAATAATTATTCGCACGTACTTAACATTAAAAAGATCTATCAGACTTCTTAGGTTTAACAAAACAATTTAAATATTTAAAAAGTAACTATCAGACCTCTTCGATATCAGTTTCATTATTACTATTTACGGGCAAATTCAGCCAAAATTCCTTCCTTGTATCGGGCACTAGATTTAAAAGCTTATCAATTATGACTGATTTAGTTCTCGCCTTTATACCCCTAGGGGCGTGTTTTTGTGTAGCCCCAGGCAAACTTTTTCATAAATTTTATCAAGAAAATTAAGAATTCGGTTGTTTTATTATCTAACGTGTTTGTGCCCCTTTTTGCTACAATAACCACGATATCTTTAAAGTAAACATTTATGATTACATTTTTAAGTATACATTTATGTCTGCTAACAGTCTTCATCACAGAGTCGAGCAATTTTTACAAAAGAAAGGAAAAGTTTACGACTTTAACGATTTTATTGATGCAGTGAAACAAGCTCAAAAACCTGTCGACGTTAAAATCATGGAAGTATCCGATTTTAATTCTTATTCTGATCTTTCTTCAATTCACAAAGTACGTAAAATTAGTCCAAGAGTTTACTTAAAAGATATCGTGGTTGTTGTAGCAAAAAGGGGCATAAACACGTTAGATTATAAAACAAGCCACGATGAAAATGAGTACCAAATTCTATATTTTCTTCAGATAAAATTTATGAAAACTCAAAGTTTGCCTGGGGCTACACAAAAACACGCCCCTAAAGGCGAGAACTAAATCAGTCATAATTGATAAGCTTTTAAATCTAGTGCCCGATACAAGGAAGGAATTTTGGCTGAATTTGCCCGTAAATAGTAATAATGAAACTGATATCGAAGAGGTCTGATAGTTACTCTTTAAATATTTAAATTGTTTTGTTAAACCTAAGAAGTCTGATAGATCTTTTTAATGTTAAGTACGTGCGAATAATTATTGTTTGATCTCCTTATTTGACATAGACATGAATAATTATGAAGCTGTGATTAAGATACCTTAAATGTTCGAAATAAGGAAAGAAGTTTGGCTGAAGTTGATACCTATTTGTTTTTAATATTCCTCGATTTTGGGACTTTATAATAATATTGTTACTAGATTTTATTAGTTCAGTGTAACTGGTGATAGTTATAAGTCCTCTTCGACACAGGTAATTAAATATTAATCTATGATTTTGATCTCAACATAATGTGGTGCCATAATACTTGGCTGTGATTATAATAATTTTGTGTTTTAAGATTTATTTTGAATATTTTTTTTTATTATAATACTTGCATCATTTACCTCTTCTTGATATATTATAGATATATCCAAGTTATTGTGGTTTTTATGTTTTTATACTAATTAAAAAAGCTATAAGTCACTCTTTTACTGCAGTTATGGTTTGTAGGCAGTCTAAGCATAGCTATAAGAAAATATTATGTTACTAATAAAAAATGCATTAATTGTGTATGATTAAGATACTTTTATTTGTCATTTAAAATAACGTATTTTTATAATATTTATATCGTTATATTTAATTAGGACATGGTTAGGATAAATATAACCAAATAAGCGTGCTTTTCGTACTTAAATACTATTTTTAATGGCTTTTTCTAACTAGTGCACTGCGTTTTTAATTTGTAGTCGGAGTGATAATAATAACTGAATTAAATGAAATAAGCGCAGTAATCTGCATTTGCTAGTAGAAAGCGCAGTAACTCCAAACTTACTGCTGTTTTAGCTTGTAATACTGGGTTTAGTCATGAAGATCCTGCTAAGCATAAATAGTTTTTTTTGTTTTAAAATAGTTGTATTAAACTTATAGAAAATAGGGTTAGTCCTTACGAAACAATGCATATTCAGCTATACATGTAACTCAAAACATTTATGCAAAACTTTAAAATTATACCTAAAACAGACAAATAAAAGTAAAAATTTTTAGGCGCCATTTACTCGAAACTACTAATAACCTCCTTACTGCACTTCTAATTAGCACGGCAGAGTAGCCATCTGAAGTTGTCGCTTGCGTGGTCCACACGTCGCGTCGTGTATTTCTTCATTTTGGAAATATTGATGATGAAATTGAATACACACTCCATAATTAACACTTTTTATCGCTATATAAAACCGACTAGAACGCAGACTCGTTTGCACTTCATCCCACTGAAAATAAGGTTTAATACTCAATGTCATAGAAAATCTTCTTTTGGCTGGCTAGTTCAACAATTGTTTATTTTGTTTTAGTAAAATGATACACTCGTTAGAGTGGCATCCTGATCAGACGTCGAACTCCAATGAAGAGTCGCCATACAAGAACCTCATAGCAGTCACCTCTTTGGATAAAGAGTTTTTGATTTATATTTTGGAATATGGGACAAATGAAAAAGGTACTTGTTTCTCTATATATAGCTCAGTCTCTCAGCCTGTCTAGAATAAGAAGTTGGCGTAGATAGGAAATACATTATTCGATAAATGATTGCACATTTAATATTATGATTTTAAGAAAAAATGTGTCACACTATCATTTAAGTTCTGTGCAAAATAAAGCGAAACCCGCGAGGCTTTGGAGCGAAATTCATCACGTCTACTGTTTCAAATAAATTGAATGGAGGTTAGGCAAACTGGCGTGCACAGTCGCGTGATTTACTAGCCATTAAAATAATTGACGCAGCAGCGACCCACATCCCGCGCGGGATTAACCTCAATTTGACCATGGTTTAGACATATTTAAAAAAACTTTTCATTAATTGGCAAGAAGAGGCACAACATCGAGGAAGAGATAAGTGAAATGAATGGGGGAATCCCTTGCTCAGGAGTATGACAGATCAAGCTAAACAAAAAAAGGAAACAATCTAATAACATTTTATATTATATTATTTTAAACATTAATTCTGTAACTAACACCATTAGTTACAGAATTAATGTCAATTTATCTAATTATGTTATCAGATGGCACGAAACAGTTATCCATATGGAAGGTACTGGCCGGTCACACGAGGGCGGTTTTGCAAACGGCGTGGAACCCGCATCGCGATGGACTGCTGCTGTCCTCTTCACAGGACTCAACCGTTAGGGTATGTAAGAATTCTCAAGAATATAAAAAAACGCTAATTGATAAATTGTATAAATAAACGCTTATATGTATACAATGTGGCGCCGACAATAAATGAAAACACCGGTAATACTAGTAAATCGGAATATTTTTAAACTATCAAAATAAAAAATAAAATATTTTTTCGTGCAAACTTACTAATATCATAAAACTGTTAACGAAATATACAACATTTATAAATATTGGTTCACTTACCTTAGTTAAAATTTGCACAAATTCGAATCAGAAAATGCAATTTAAGGAAAGAATTTGTTAAAGGTTTTTGGTTTTTGAAGTAGCGAGTTGGTAACATGTCATTGTTTATACCGATGCGGGGGTCGTTAACCTGTCGGTAGCCTATTCATCTGTATCATGAGACTATATCCCGCGGTGGTTCGGAGGTCGAAGCTTTTTAAACGCTAAGACTCCACAATTGCGAGATATGCAGTCTCAGGGATTTTTTCCTAGAAGCCGACATGGGGATGCATCGATATGTGGTCGCAGTGGACAAGGGCCTCACCCCGCTCTCCTCGGCTAAAGAGAACTGGCGCAAACCTGTAGTACTTGACACTAATGACCGCAGGTAGATATGGCAGAGTAAGGAGCTCCACGGACGCTTTTTCCCGGGCCCTGCATACGCCCGATGTAGACCTATCAGCGTCCGTAGCCTGACTACGTTCCGGGGACCTCTTCGGAGAAACCGAAGGTTTTGTCTGTGCAATTATGGATGAAGTTATGATTACGAATAACTACCGGAGATTTATTGTGACGGACGGCACGGATGACATAATATGTCGGGCATGCCATCGTCCGGGCTAATCAATCCGTCACATTATCTCTGGATGTTCTCGTCCAGCTAACGGAGAGTACTTGCATAGACACAATGCCCGACGCAGTTCTTGAAAATGCCAATATCGCGATGTACTGGGATCAATCCATTATGACAGGACTATTGTGGCCAACAAGCCTGATATAGTGGTGGTGGATCGATCAGAGCGGCGCGCAATGATTGTTGACATAACGGTCCCCCATGATGGGAACCTCGTGAAAGCCGAGAAAGATAAGCAAATAAAGTATCTTGATTTGGCTCGCGAGGTTGTCGACATGTGGGATGTGAACTCGGCGATCATTGTACCGATAGTCGTTTCAGCCAATGGCTTAATTGCCATGAGCTTCGACCAATACCTGAGGAGGCTCTCTTTAGGCAGCTGGATCAAGGGCTTGATTCAGAAAGCGGTACTCCTGGACACGGCTCGTATTGTTAGGAGGTTCCTCTCTCTGGACCCTGTTCCCGATACCAGTGGGCTACTACTTTTTATATTTTTAAATGTTCTTTATACTAATTTTATATAGGAATATTTAAAAATGAAAAAAATAAGCGAGAAAAATAAATAAAGGAAATAAAATATGTCCTAAGACTAGATATATTCGATTGAAATTTTGTACGCAGACTGAGAACGGCAATGCATACGCAGTTTCATTTATTGTCGTAGCCACCCTGTATATATAAATTGTACAGAAATTACTCTTTGTCCATAGAAATCTTAATATCCATTAAGAACTGGAGAATATTCTAAAATTGATATTTATATAGGGGAAAGAAACAAGTGTCTGGCCGATCCGATGATCCGAGATAGATCCGATATTAATTGTTTTAACACACTCACAGGTATGGGACATCTCGACCGGGGAATGTATCTCGATATTCGGCGGGCACTCGTACACGTCTCTGGGCGTGTGTTGGGTGACGCAGCCGCAGCTGCCGCACCACGTGCTGTCGGGCGGGGGCGAGTACTGTCTGCGACTCTGGGACATCTACCAGCATACGCCTGAGAACTATACTGGTGAGCTTTGGTGCTTTATAATGTCTTTTCTGCAGTTCGAAGGGCTATTGACGAATGTTGTGACCTTAAAATAGCATCAATATCGATAGTGCTGACCATATTATATATTATTCTCCTTATTATCAAAACTACTATTGATATTCGTGCGCGAACAAAAGTCCCATATTTTGGAGTACCAAATTATTAAAATTAGGAATTTCTTTTAATATGATATAAAATAACCACTATTTCTCCAACAGTTTCCGGATACAGAGTAGCTAAAAAGAAACGTAGGAAAGCACCAAAGAATCAAGCACATGGAAGAACAGAACCAGTAGTTGAAGAAAGTACCTCAGAGGAAGAACAGGACAATGTCGCAATAACATTGGAAATATCTGACAAAACATTGAAGCCGCCCAAAAGGTTCTTATTACCAATAATGTATAAGCAAATAAATGATCCTCATAAGTTAGATGCACCGAGGAAAATGCTGCAAATGTACTTACAGAAGACTGAGCCTATCGGGGAGAAAGGGGATGGGTCACAGAATGCTACAGTAGAAAAAACTAAAACTGTAGTTGATGAGAAGGGGGATACTACAAAACAGGAAGATCTTCCTACTACAGTTGGTGAAAAAGATGTGACAGAGAGTACTAGTGCACAAGAAACAGTAGATACTGCAGAAACGGCACAAACTAGTGAAGCCAAAAAATTTGAAGGTGTAAAAGAAATTGGTTTAGATTACCTCAAAATTTTTGGTAGCATCAAGGAGGTTAACGAATTTTTGGATATGGAAAGTGAGTATTTTTTATTATTTGAGGATGCTTGCGTTGATGTAGTTTGGCACGGTAAATTAGCTGCATAATGTAGATATGCGCAATCTCAATTGCAAATGCAGTCTAATTTAGCCACTCGGACTCTTAGCGCTGAGGATCGTTACCTATCTTGTTGATGGTTTCTCCAGGCTTGGTGTCAGATATGTCGGTCCTTTGTATGATTTCATTTCCTAAAATAAAAGACTGGCTGGAGGTTAGGGTTGGAGTCGGATGAACGTTTTAGTCTTTTCCCCCTGGTGTCTCTGCACCAACCACCAGCTACCAATTTTATCAACTGTCATGAACTTTTCCATGCATAAAATCAAACAGCTCTGCATACAAACAATAAACGAGAAAACTTTCAATGCCCGATTTCTGAGTAACACTAAAAGTTACTATTATTGTTACTAGCTGTTGGTCCTGGCTGTCATTTATAAATTGACAGTCGTTACGGGTAGTCAGTGACCCGAAAGTCGAACAACCAGTCCAACAAAGGGATTTCGTATTACCCAGTACTAACTGGGTTGTGGAGGTCAGATAAGTACTCGCTCTATGTAAAATACTGGTATTCAGCTGCGTCCAGTTAGACTGGAAGCCGACCCCATCATAGTTGAGAAAAGACTAAGCAGATGATGATAATTTACTATTCAGAGCCATTTTTTTTTGCAGTGGATGCCCATATGAAAGCCCGTGACCACCGCGAGGCGTGTATAATGCTGTCTATCTTCCGCGGCCACATTGACACCATGATCCAGTTCGCGAGTGAACACGATATGCTCTGCCCATTTCTGATTAGTATGGCACCGTGCGTCTCTTTCAAGTAAGTTGAAACTAAACATCGTTATCCAATTGTTACAAAACGACTTTTGAGTCTTAAAGCCTCTATTTATCGCATTTATAATAGCTGGCGTAGAAATTTTAATAAGGGCTTAGTTAACTACATTTTTCGTCCAAGAAGTGGCCTGTTTGTGGTTTAGTGAAAAAACAACTGATTTGATTGCAGATATTGGAAAGACGCAACTCAACTTTATTTAAAACAAATAGATCGCCTAGTGGCTAGAGCAGAGGAATTTAAGCTTTATGGTATGGAAAATATTGTTTAATATTACTTTTTTTTTATAAATCTTATGGAATGTTAAATATAGTTTTTTTTTTTGTTGAGAACTCTATAGCCTATTTAAAGTGTCTTGTAATTATTATTTTTTTTCTTATAAAGAAAACCGACTTTACGGTGGTCCGAAGTATCGCAAAGCGGCCATATTGCTGAGCATGCACGACGTGGTGGGCGCTGTAGCCGCTCTGTTGGAAGGAAAACTGTTCAAAGAAGCTTATATTCTATGCCGGATAAGGTAAATATAAATAAAGTATTTCAGAAACACTATACTGCAGTAACTAGAAATAATGATAGTGAACCTTAAACCTATAAATTGAAGTAGTAAAATATTGTTTTGGCAACATGTTTCTGTTTTGGGCGAAACATCTTGTAAACATAATTTATGTTGGTGCTATGATGTTGACTAACTTTGTTTCCTAAGTATAGCTACAGGTCTTGATTGTTATTAAACAACACAGTATAAAATCTAACTTTATACTAACCGAATGGAAGCTTTATAATTTAAAATATTCACAGATACATGGACAGTGTGGCTGAAGAAGTTTTGGGGAAATGGGCTGCTGAATTTGCCAATAGCGGTCAAATGTCCGTAGCAGCTACGCTGTAAGTTTATGAATTATTCCCAATAGTCCCATCTAGCCCTGTCCTCCGGGGTGACAGCTGGGAATTGTCTTATACGTTATTTTTTTTTATTTGATTCTATTTAGCATAAGAAATAAAAAAGCTGAAATCTATGGTAATTACATTTTTTTTTCTGGGAAGGAAGGAATCGTAGCAAATGTCACCCCTCTCCCGGTGACAACTGAGAAACAGACTTCCCATTTGTCCCCTCTAGTCAGTTTTCAAAGGGAACATTCGGCACAAATTGTCACCCCGGTGACAACTGGAAAGACAATTCCCAGCTGTCACCCCGGAGGACAGGGCTAGAGGGGACTATCGGGAATAATTCAAGTTTATACGCTTTATTCATTTGTTTCTGCTTGAAGAGAAAGATTAATTTGCTATGACTTTTTAGCCCTGCCCTTCTGCAATCATTAGCACTGCATACGATCCACCTGTAGACTAATATTATGTACGAGCCTTAAGATTCTTTCTGTCTTATTCGGTTGACATTCAGTAATATTCTATTTATTTTCCAGTCACATAGCTAACGGCAATCTTTCTCAAGCTGCGCAAGAGCTTGCCAAGTCCCACAAACAAGATCACCTCAGGCTAGCTGCAGACGTAGCCAAAGTCGCCGGTAGAACCACATTCGCTTACCATGTGGAGAAGAAAGCTGATCTAACTCAACCAAAAAAAACGTCAGAACAGACTGAAGAGATACTGAAAGAATTGCCGTCGAAGATAGAACTCCTTATGAAGGAGAAAACTAGTGTCAAATCGGAAAGTGATACATTAGACGGTGGAACCTTAAAAAGTGATAAATTGAATGGTGACGATAGTGTAACCAACGAATAATTCGTAAGAACTCAAAAGTATGTTTATTTTATCGACTTTAGTCGTATCTCGGTGTCTTGCATTTTACTCCGCCTGTCGAAGCCCTTTACTTGGCATAGGCTTTTTCAATATGCATGCGGTATTATTATATCTGTATGTGTAAAGCTGAATCTCCACTTGTAACATGTTCACCAACAAAACTTTCAACACATGTTATTATACGAGTCAATAAAGGTCATCCATTCAACTGAAAACCAAATTGGAGGATGTTATACAAAGTGACGTTAAATTTTCATATTTTTTGACCTAGCTAGGGTTCACAAAGATCAACGATTTGAAAAAAGCCTGTCTTTACGCAGCATACGACATGACGATTTGATTTAACCTTTTGAACGCCATTGTCGCCTATACGTGACAAGCAAGTGCGTGCCCCGTACGCCAACGACAAAAATATGTGACAAAAAATGCGATGCAGTATGAACATGAAATAAACAATAAAATCATTACTTTTGTGTTTTTATTTGTATACCTTAAATATTTAAGCTCTTGTCTTGTCTCTTTAATAATATTATTTTTCGATAAAGTTTTAGAATCCCTATTCTTTTTAAAGGTTTTTTTTTTGTATGCGGTGAAATTGTGGCTTGGCGTGGAGGGCACGCGCGTGCCTTTATGATCTGGCGTTCAAAAGTTTAAATAGTATAAAAATAGATCTGAGTCTCAACCCATCGCCGAGTCGTTTCGCCAGTGTACTCTACGCTAAATCGCCGGCTATATTAGGCATAACATATTGATCACTTTGTTGGTGCGCTTGTTACAAATGGGAACGCAGCCTAACACTTGAAACTATAAAAGAAACTTTTTTAACTAATAAAATTGTCTTTATCATAATTTTGTTTCCTTTAACCTTTCTTATTAACTGAAAGTCAGGTTAGACAATAATTACACTTTTAAATGTCATAGCAACATTGCCTGAGTTACATCCCATCATCTAAAGCTGTGATAATGAAAACACAAATAATAATAATCAAACATTTATTTTGTATTGGTACCATCAATATCGAAGATTAACAGTAAATTAAATTAATATTCAAAGATTATAAGTCGTTCATTCAACCTTAATAGAAATTCTCTTTGAGTTGTGCATTATAATTTTATTAATGGACGAATCAATATATTCGAAGTTAGTCATTTGTGCGATAGGCGGAACATAAGCAGCTTATCGGGTGCCAGCTTTGCTAGTCAGGACTCGCAGTAACAAGATTCGTTTTATTTGAACCAGAGCCTTATACTTTTAGGTATGAACTAGTAAAATCACGAAAAAACTGAACGAATACTAGATGGATTGTTTATATGTACTCAAGACTTAGTACACTAATTGTGCTTCGAAAATACTTGGCAACAACATGAGCCGGAAGTTGAACGCAATAAACTAAAATGTTCCCGCCAATCTTTTAGTAGAACACGTGAGCGTATAACTAAATAATTTACAGACGGATACAAAGCTATAATAAATATTATCTGCATTCTCAACACTAATATCACTAAATACTTTTAGGCACAAACATTTTAAGTACACCCTAATAATACTATATTGTACCACATTCAATATATCTATGAGAATAATTAGGATTCGCTAATTACTATCTACAATGGCACCAAACTCACAACGTTTGCTTTACAATCACACAATCACAATCATGTTGATCATTCCATTTGGGAGTAGTCAGCGCAGAGGCCTAACATCAAATCAATACGTCTTGTGTTACGCTAAAATAATATTAATTGAAAAATTATAATGAAACATTTAATTGAAAAAAAAAAAACAAAAAAATATAATTCCAACCATAGATAAACATAGATTTGTTAGAACACAAAACTGCTAGGCAACTCCCGCACTGTTCCATTATTGATTTAAATGCTTTTGGAATGACTTTGCAACATTCAGTCTTAATTTAGATGATACAGCGCCTTTAATTAATTTGTTCTTAAAACCAAAACGGTCTGGTCACACTAGGCTACTTGAATCTGAATAGTTCTTATTTTGTTACTGTTTTACAAGGACACACATTGAATCTCGAAATTAGTGCCCATTCAAATACCTTAGGGTGACAAGCATTAAGTCGTCAATAGCATCTCCATTTTAGCATTATTTTAACGCAGTTATCGGGAAAATGGAGATACAAAACCGAGTAAAGCCTCCGAACTTACTAGACAAACATTTGAATAAACATGCCAAAAATATACTATAATAATTTCCACACTACTAAAATACCACAATATCATGAGTATTACGTAATACAAGCCCAGCTGATTACGATTATTATGTCATAAATCAATACCCGTCTCATTTGTGCATTGGTCAAAGAAAAACTTAACTACTTGTTCGAATTAATAGAAAAAAAAAAACGTAAATTTCACTCAGCCGCGATCGGCAGGGTCTTCGTTTTCTCTGTTAGAGTCTTTGCCTCTCTTCCTGCAAATGTTGACCAGTTTCGTGTTTATTTTCTTTAGTTTTTGGTTTTCTTTCATCACGTCGGTTAGCTGTTGGTTCTGTAAATATAAATTTTATTATGATTTTTGCACTAAAAAAGACTGCCACGTTGATCTAATGGCCGCAGCAAACGCGACTGCTAACCGTGAGTTTCTGGATTCGCATCACGGGACGGGCAATGTTATTGGGGTTTGGGAGTTATTGAGACTCCTGTTTCAAGCCGGTTGATGTCAATAGGCTGGCACACAATTATGAGGGTCTTAAAACTGGCGAATTTTGGGCCATACACGTCTGTAAAGAAATAATACAAGAGAAATAGTGTTAGAAGTCCATACCTGTACAATAGCGCTGCCAGTTGCCACGTACATGGGATGTTGCGCCTGCATAGCGGATACGCTCACCAGTTGCTGCTCCAAGAACGTCTTCTGTTGCGAAAGCTTCTCCACAACCTAATCAAAAACGTTCTAGTAAGTACTCTAGTAGAGTAGCGTCTGTGTAGAAGTACTCTGTAGGAACATTCTGGTAGACGGAAACGAATACGAGATATTATAAAGTCCTGTTTGTTACAGGACTTACATCCGGTTTCACTAACATTAGGCAATGCCTAAATTAATGTCTAAATAAAAGCTAGCTTCTGTATTTTCAAATTTCGGCGCTGAGCCGAGAGTCGCAAATTCGACATCATCACAACTATAACTTCATTTTATCTACAAATAAGTATTTAATATAATGTAATTGAAGGACGATGGTAGTACTTACTAATTTCAAGTGCTTTATTTCTTTCGACTTATTTTCCGGCATTGGATGGCCGCTTCCATCGCGCTCCACTTGATAACTTAGCAAATCTGTGGAATGTTTTAACATGAAAAAAAAATGCATCGACATCGAAACAGACAGTATAAGAGAAAGTGGTTCTAGTTCATCTTGCAAGATGAACTAGAACCACTTTCTGTTTACATACAACAAAAGCAAGTTATGTAAAAGCTTTTAACAAGGTGATTGCTTACCATCGCAAGTCTCAGTACAGGCGTCCTTGACGTCGACGGTGGCGGTTCGGTTCTGATCGTGTAGACTTTGGCGCTTCTTGCGCGTCGAGTGCGACTTCGCGTTGAGATCAGCTTGGAACTCTTGCAGTTGAGTCTGAATTAGAAAAATAAGATCAGTATTCTGCTAACATAAATTTCATTAACTTAGTTATTTTTAGATAAACATTAGAACCTTCACAAAGACGAAAGACATTTGTTCTCCCCGTCTTTGCGATATACTTTTTTTTTGTTCCGGACCATACCTGGGAACCTTGTATAGAGATGTTGGAGGTCAAAGTTCCCAGTTTTTTATTTATTTATGTTTCTAATGTTATAACTTTACTTGAAATACCTCCATGACCCCTGTACTATTCAATCCATCTACCAGCACAATGTCCAACCGTAAACCGTGATTTCTCATCACAAAAAAAGTAGTACTTAGTTAGATGTACAGAATGTTTAGTTGACGACTTCGTGAAGAGTCCGGTTACACCTTGTGTAGATGTGACATTTTTGCGTGACTACGTACCTCTAGGGCATTCTTAGCCTCCTTCAGTCGGCGGCACTGTTCCTCCTTCTCCCGTAAGTACTGAGCGCACGTGTCGCACTCTTCGTCCAGTTCCTTGTACTTCCCTCTGAGTTGTACCAGCTCTTGCTTGCACGCTTGAAGCTCGTGCCGCGCCGCGTCTAGTTCTCTGTTTACGACAAGTGATACGAAGATGAAGCAAATAACAGCACAGTCAGTCTGTAACGTTCACGCTGCTAGCATTAAGTCTTCTCTGTGAAAAGGGGTGGGCTGTAATCCACCAAGCGGGTATTTTTTTCGTACAAATAACGCCATTTTTTATACCTGTATTCTTTCTTGGAATAAGTAGACAATTAAGAAGAATAAAGACGTCGGTATGTGCGAGTGGAATTTACCTATTTAAATTTTCTAGAGATGCAACTAGCGCATCATAATTATAGTAAGCGTCAATCTTTATGGCGTCTCGGAAGTTAGCTACGAGTGACGATCTGCGCATTATTCAGTCAAGACGATGAGTCCTCTGCGCCCCGCTGATATCTAAAATTGTGTTCTGCGCAGCTTTACGTTGGATGTTCCGAGCCACCATAAAGTTTGAACCGATATACCTCTGCGCAGACCGTCACTCGCAACTAACTTCGAAGCCGCCATAAAGTTTGACGATTACTATAACTATGAAGTGCTAGTTACATCTCTAAAAAATCCCCAAGCATACAAATAAAATTTCCAATAATAAGCAAAAATTTACATAATTATCATAGTTATTTTTAGCGATCCGCCCCTGCTTCGCACAGCGCCACCTATCGGATCCAAAACTGGCCTATCTTTCAAGTTGGAAGTAACCATATACATTCACTTTCATTGAAATCTGTTGGGTGGTTTAGGAGATTGGCGTGTCTGAACACTATGTTCACGTCATTTTTATACAGGGTGTAAGGGACATCGACGCACAAATGGTTACCATGAATTCATCACATGATTCTAGATCCCCCAGCGTCAAAATTGTTCGTGGGTTATTTAACAACAACATATAACAGGTCTTCATACAAAAGTGCAGTACCTACGCGGTTAAACCGTATAGGACAGTTTTGTTTTTAAAAGAACTGACGAATTATTTTATATTATACACCGTGTATATTGAGATTGACTTCAAGAGTGCGGAACTATGAAAAGCAATTATAAATACCTGTGACTACTATTCTTTTCCAAAGCCTTCTGCATCTTAGCGAGCGTGTTTTTCAGGTCTTGCTTCTTGAAACGCAGCTCTTCGATGGTCTTGGTGAGTTTCTTGTTCTTCTCTACCTCGGCGTCAAACGACATACGGTCCACTACAACTGAATGCAGGTTTGTCCAATCTGAAAAAAAAAAATTACATTCATAAAACCAAAACTTTACTGTGCACTGAAGACAAGGTCAGGTCATTAATTCGGTTCAGAAAATAAGAAAACGGTATAGTTCTTTTTACCATAAAATATAGCAGTATTATGTAAGGATTCCTTTGAAATAAATTTCGCATAAACATTAAACATTTGTGCGAAATATAACAAGTATCTAACAGCTAGGAAACAACCTCAGGGTTATTGTGACCAAATAAAAACCAACCAAACTCTTTCGTAGTTTATGAAATGATATTCAAGTGTTCAAAAATGTAAGGGACGTTGAGCGCGATGTTAGATTTCCAACTTTTGGCCCGAAATCGAGCGTTCAAAATCCAAGAGCCCGGTCAATGTCTCTTACAACATTTTAAATTTTGTCGTAATGTCAACTCATCTTACCTTCGTCAGTGTTAACGCCGACATGAGCCACGCTCGGCTTCGACGCGATCTGCTGAGTTTGATTCGGATTGCACGACTGTAGTTTCTCCTTGAGATCTGACACTGTTGCCTGTAATAAAGTTAATTTTAAAAATAACAAATTTACTAAGCCAGTTTGCCTACTGCTAGACACAAAATAAAACTTTGAGCTGCTACTGCAAATTTTCAATTGAAAAACTTTGGAAAACTCACAGGCCGACCATTGCTTTTAAAGCGTTTCGTATGTTCACAAACAAAAACAAAAATTAAACTACTGACACAAGATTTCTGATAACGGATGCCCCTCAACTTAAAGGGGAAATATAAAAGTCCGTGATTCGACCTGTCTAAGCAGCGAAGAAGACTGATAAGAAAAAGTAATTATAAAAACTAAAAAACCCGACTGCGGTAAAAAACTTAAGTTAAAAAAAAACACTTAAAAGCTAAGAACAAGCACATTTTAAAATTTTAAAAAGTTGGAAGCAGGCAGGTACCATTCCATTTTTATATTTTCATACTCAAATAGGTCCCGCCTGCTTCCAACTTTTTAAAATTTAAAATGTGTTTGTTCTTAGCTTTTTAGTATTTTTTTGGGTGTTATTTAAATGGTTAGCAAAGTATTCATATTTTTGTGAGCAGAAATAGCTAATTGATCAGCAACTCATGGCCAGCAAACATTCCAAAATCTATGGATGGCTGTAATTATTTTTGTACAGCATATTAATTATATAAGCTGCAATGAGCTGCTCCTGTTTAATAAAATTTTGGTAAGCACTCAGAGGGTAAGCAAAAAAATTCATTTTGAGCTGCATATAAAAATAGCAAAAATTCTTTACTTGAAATCACAAAAACCACACAAATCTCTTTAAAACACTTTGTTACCACTGCAATTTGGCTGCTAATAATCGCCGCATAATCATCGAATGCCAATACTTGCACGCGATTGGCTCCTCGTGTCACGCGCCTGCTCTTACTCCGCCCACTTTTAACGTACATTGCCGATTTTTCAACAAAAACGCAATCCAATTTATGCATACCAATCAAATACACTGCTGATCAAGTAGTTATTTTGAGGACTGAATGTTTATTATGCAAACGCATGTTATTGTAAGCTACCTATTTATGATTTAATTTTTGACCATTATGAAAATGATTTGCGGAATAAGGATTGACGCCTGATTTTTTTAATTGCAAACAAAATCTTTGTATGCCCACCAAATTATTTAAATGCTGCCAAACAATTATACATACATACATACTCTCGAAAAACATAACCCTCCTTCTGGCGCAGTCGGGTAAAAAAGATTGCATGTAGCAGAGATGAGAATGTTAAGATGGATGTGTCTGACTGTAGAGACTCAAGTTAGAAATGAGCATATAAGAGGAAGTTTGAAAGTGGCACCTGTTACAGAAAAGATGAAAGGGAGTCTTCTGTCTTCGTATGGACATGTGATGAGGAGGGATGGAACACGTGTGACTAAAAGAGTGATGATATGAATGTTGATGGATGGAGAGGGAGAGGAAGACCAAAGAAAAGATGGATTTGTGTGAGGAATGATATGAAAGAAAAGCGAGTGGAAGAATAAAACGTGTTGTGCCGACCCCAACTAACGTGTGACAAGGGCAGGAAGATGAAGTCAATCCAATAAATTTTTGACTTTTCCATTCTGGTTAACGTTAATAGACTATCATTTTGTATAATCTTACTTGCAGCGCCGTCTTCTCTTTCTTAAGCCGCGCACACTGTTCGTCTCGCTCGCGCAGATACTCGGCGCACGTCTCACACTCCTCGTCCAACTCTCTGTACTTCTCTTTTAGATCTTCCAGCTCTTGCTGGCAGAAGGCTAGACGCTCTCGCAGGTGGGACACCTCACTGTTATTGCAGACAAATTTATTTCAGTAGGATGAAACATAAATTAAAAATAAACCATAATTATCTGCCTAGCAGTCATTGGTTAACAAAATACCCTTTGTTTGGACTGGTATCAAAACTCAACAAATGGCAGCCGGAACTAACAGCTAAACGTATAATTAGCCTAGGCACAGAGGGAGAAGTATGAAAAAGATGGTCACTCGTGGATCGACCTCAGCCAGCGTTCGTTGCCTTTCATTGTTTTTGGTTAACTCATTCAGTGTCGGCAAGTTGCTTATAGGATTATTTTCTTGAGTCCTGTAAGAGTTTATTACAAACCTGACGGCATCGCCGGAAGTATCAGAAGGTTTCGTATGGTTGAATTCATCAAGTATCCTGTTGGATGAGTCTAGACCTGTAAGAAAAAAATAACATAGGTATTACACATTGTGTTAAAAATCAAATATTTTATACAGGGTGGTAGGGACATCGACGCACAAACGATTATATACTACGCATTCAATACATCATTCCGAACCCACCCCTCTTAGAATTTTTTTGTTACAGTTTTGTAGGAAACAGCTTTTTTTAACATTGCCGTGAGTGTTCGAAACAACGAATAAAACAGTCGTTTTTATCAATGTTGAATAGTTAAACAAACGGCTTGAAAATACGTTAAATTCGGGCTGGCATTTGCACATTTAGGCTGCAATGCTGCAAGTTTTTAAATTAATTTCTTTCTTTAAAGGCGTGAGCTGTTATGAGTATGAAAGTTTTATCACGCTACCTGGTGACGGAGTGTGACGCAACACGCTTCTGTGCAAGTCATGAATGCTCTGCCTTCGTTTACGCGTCGCCACCACGCTGCTCGGCCGGGACGGTTGTTCCTCGTCCTTAAAACAGAAACAAACCAAACATAAAGCGAGCCTGTAGATGTAGAGTCTACATCTTATCGCTTTCAACTAAGGTTAGTCTATATTTTAGACCAACCTTAGTTGAAAGCGATAATCTTTTAGTAGAATATTATTACCTGATCAGTCTTTGAAAGTGACAAGCTATCATGTCTGAAACAATAGAATTGCATATTAGTTATTAAAATCAAACTACAAGAATAAACACGCCACGAAGAGGTTGCAGGACGTGCTGGATAGGTTTCGTCCGCGGGCTCGCAAACGATGAAAGAAGTGAAAAAAAAATTTGAAGAAAAAACATTTTACCCTTTGCTATGCTTCATAATCGGACTGCTTCTGTTAGATATATCTTCGTCGACGTCCATGAAGAGGTCATCGGGTTTCGGCCTAGAATCAAACACAGCTTCCAAGCTGTTATGATCTGAAACAGATAAAAACAAGGACTTTCAACTGTTCATAGATTGAGGGTCAGCAATGAATAATGACAATGGGCCGGCCATATTAGCCGTAGATCCGATGACCGTTCGGGTAAACGTATTCTTGAGTGGAGACCGCAAGTCAGCAAGCGTGGCTCGTAGCAACTGGAGGAGTTGCTACCAGTTGAGAGAGTTGCCGAGAATCGAGTTAAGTAGCGTGCGATCGAACAGGTCTACGTCCGGCAGGGGACTGCTGTAGGCTGATGATGATGACGAATGAATTCATTTAAGATTTTTATCAAGTAGTTGCAGAGCTTGGACTAAACTAAAAGAACAACTTACCTTCAAACTCTTGTTTCTCTTCGCCGAACAATCGCTTCGAGTCATGTAGGCTCTGTCGTCTTCGTCGGGACAAGTCAGCGAGAGCATCGATGGACGGGCGCGATTTACCCGATAACAGTTCTTCTAGCTCAGTCACACGGGCCTACAAAACAAGATGGTGCTTAAAACTTATACCACGAGGGCTCGTTCGAGGTAACGTGAGAAGAATTGCTGGACGGACTTGGGGGAGGGTTTTGGCCAAAAGTGGAACAGTGCGAGTTATTTACTGCCGGAGAATCAGCATTTAGCCGAAATACGTCCACTGTTGGACTGCAGCGACTGGTTCTGCGCTTTTTGCATTCCGCGACTGTGGCTTTCATTATACAGTCGGTACTCGAGAACATTTCGAATCCATCGACCACAAACAAAACAGTAAGAGAACATACCTATTAGCCGACTAATCAGCCAAGTCGATAGGCAGTCGCTTCATGCAAAATAATTGTATGGTACTGGGTTGCATCGTTGGGAAAAGGCTAGGCAGATGATGAATCGGCCAACGCTATCATTGCTTTCGGTGCAGTTCTGAGGGTATGTGCTATGTCCGCGGCGTTTCATGTACAGCTGAGTCGCTCGCATTTAGTTATACTACGCGCACGATCAATTTATGACTACCAAAGCAAGATTTCCGATTCTTGAATTATAGACTACAAATATGGACAGTTGGCTTTTCCGACTAGTCTGAACATCTTTAATTACGACAATAATTTAAAAGAACATACCTCTAAAGTTTCCTTGATCTTCCTATAGTGCTCGATTTCATTGCTGTCATCATGGTGAGTGTCCTTGAGTTTTAACTCTTCCATCTGTTTGTTCTTCTCGCTGATAATCTTGTCGTCATCGTTCTTCTGTTTCTCTAGCCTGAAATTCATAACATAACATTTTAATAAATGATTTTTATTTTTATTTTTTTATTTTTTTTTATAACATACAAATATCACGTCTATAATACCCGAATATTTATGCAGAGGAATAATGCGATTATTATAGCTTGTATTTTCGAAGGGATAGTAATACACCCATATTTACTTAGTTGTACTAAAGTCCCACTTATCTTATTGGTACATTGATGGGACTTTAGTATAAATTTACCTAGCTTATGCCCGCGGCTTCACCCGCGTAGAGATCGATTTTTATCCAATAGGATCTTACTACTGTGATAAACAGTATCCTAAGTCTTAATCCAGGTTATAAACTATCTGTGTGACAAATTTCATCCAAATTCGGTTAGTAGTTTTTGCGTGAAAGAGTAACAAACATCTATCCCCACAAACTTTTTCATTTTACGTTAGTTAAAGAATTTTCAGAATCGGATCAGTAGTTTAGTTTACCATATACATAAAAACTTAAAAATTTTACCTGTTTAGAATATTATTATGGTATAGAAAAGTGAGATAAGATTATATTTTAATTTATTTAGACCGAGATTTTTACTTGGTAAGTACATGTTTTATCTAAATAGTATAAATGGCACTGTCGCAAAAAAATACTAATAGGTTATGACGAATTCAAAGCTTACCTGAAATTCGGAGGCATTTCTATATCTGATATGATTATTCATAGAAATAAATTGTGACAAAAAACATATGATTCTGTTTGTGTAATTTGATGTCATAGAAAAGCTTGAAAATATGATTGACTAGTTACCATAGCAATAATTATTTGTGTTATGATAATAATGTTGCCAAGATACACAAAATGAAATGAAGCAAAATGATTTTTCTTCGGTTCTTTATCAGTATTCATTGGTTGAAAACTAGTTAAAATGGATTTGAGTGATGCAACAATCGGGTAGGCAACTGAAGACGTCACGTACTCGTATTGTTAACCTTTTGAACGCCAGAGCATAAACGCACCCGAGTGCCCTCCACGCCAAACCATAATTTCACCGCATACAAAAAAAATAACTACATAAAGAATAGAGATTCGAAAACTTTATCGATAAACCATATTACTAAAGAGACAAGACAAGAGCTTAAATATTTAAGGTATACAAATAAAAACACACAAAACTAATGATTTAATTGTTTATTTCGTGTTATAGTACATTTTTTGTCACATATTTGAGTTGTTGGCGTACAGGGCACGCGCTTGCTTGTCACGTATATATTATGCGACAGTGACGTTCAAAATGTTAATTTATAGGTACTAATTTAACTTTTTGTTTTATTCAAAATGTCAAAGTAAGTTTACATGTCAACCACGCGGAAACGGCTGGACGGATTTGTATGGTTTCCGTTTGTTTTTCTTGGATTAACACAGATTTGTTTATTAGTTCGTATTCGTACATCAAGAAGTTCCCCAGTTAGACAATTGGAGCATCAGGCAAGTTAATACGAAAGCAATCAGAAAACCAAAGATAAAATCACTACATAGTATAAAATAAAGTCGCTTCCCGCTGTCTGTATGTCCCTATGTATGCTTAGATCTTAAAACTACGCAACGGATTTTGATGTGTTTTTTTTTTAAATAGATAGAGTGATTCAAGAGGTAGGTTTATATGTATAATACATGCATATTATAGTAGAGAAAACATTAGTGTCGACATTGTACCTTTGCGAAGCCGGGGCGGGTCGCTAGTTATTATTTAAGAAAACTCACCTCATTATCATTCTAGTCTGAATCTCAGCAGTCTTCTCATGAGTTTTAATATTAGTCTCCAGTCGAGAGCATTCCCTGCATTTATCTTCTAACTTTTCTTTAAGCTCCTTATTTTGTTTTAACAAATTCTTCGCTTCCACATTCAAATTCTCTATTATAATACCATTCTCTCGTACAGATTCTCTCAGTACTAAAATATCGGAAGTCATCTTATCCATTTCTACGCTATTCTGTTTTAGAGTCTCACCAGACTTTAGCAACTCATTAGCGTATGAATCCTTTTCTTTAACTATAACTTCATTCATTGCTTTCAACTGTGCAAAATCATCTTGTAATACTTTTACACTCTCTAACAGTTTGGTGAATTCTCTTAGTTTGCAATCATTTTGGGCTTCGATTTCCAGTTCAAGTTTTTCAATAGTCTTTTCCTTCTCATCAATTGTACCTTTTAATAACTTGACTTCTTCTGATAACTTTTCTATAAGATCAACATTTGCTGTGTTTTCTTTAACTTTACTTTCGTATATTTCATTCAAATCATTATACAAGGCGCTTTGGGCTTGTAGTTTGTTATCTTTGTCGGCTAAATCAATTGTAACGGCGCTATTAATTTCTTGTAAGTTTTGACTACGTTTTTGAAGATCCTCTATTTTCTTTTGTTTTACTTCTATAATTTGTTTTGAATTCTTTACTTCTAAGGCTAGATTTTCTTTCTCCTTTTCTGTATCGGGGCTACTGCAGTTTTTGTTTTGGGTAAACAAGTGCTCAAATAGCAAGTCAACATTAGCAGTAATGGGTAATGTCAAGTCAACATCTTGATTTCTTACTACATTCAGTTTGATTAGTTTTTTAAAACCGTTGTTAATTGTTTCCGTTAATTCTTTGTCTTTCTTGACTATGTCTAACGTAACTGCATTACTTATTTCATGGATTCTCTCTTTCTGTTTCTTGAGTAAATTGTATTTTTCTTCTTTAGCAGATAACTGGCCCTTCATGTGCTCTAAGTTTTCTTTAACAGAACTTAACTCCTGAGTGACACTCTCCATGTGCGCTTGTAACTTGGTGTATTGCTCCGTAATTCCGATCAAATCAGTTTGATGCTTGTTAACAATGTTATCGATAAGCGTTTCAATAATTTTCATACTGGACAAACCTAACTCATTGTCTAAAACTTTGAAGAAATAGTCCTTGTACATATTTACCAATTTAGTTACGTCTACATCAGAGAACCTAATAACCTCTTCGTTTAAGATATTAATATTACTTTTAATTTGCGACAGCGCATTTACAACAGCGCTATAATTTTGATCTTTCTGTTCCAATTCTATGGTGACTTGAGAATGTTTTTCTTTTAAGTTGCTGATTTGACATTCTAACTGGCTTTTACTTTCGTCATAATCTTTCAATTTATTTGTTAAATTCTCTACTTCGTTACCATGTTCGGTTATTAAGTGTTCGTAAAAAGTTTTCATAAGATCGATAATTTTGATATCACGGTTGATATTTTCATTGCCTACTCCCGTTTTTTCAGCGTAGTAATTAAAACAGTCTATTTTGTCCATTTTGTATATATCTATGGGTTGTTCCTCAGGAATATCAGGCATACAGCATTTGTTCGACTGAGGGCTGCTGACAACATAGTCTTTAGCAAACATGTACAAGTTGGATTCTCCCATACTATCATCTAAAACCATCGAGAGGTTGCTGCGGTCTAAATGATTTTTAATAGTCGCTACATCTTCAGTAATCTCCTTGCAATCTTCTCTACCCGCATCCAACTCACTTTGCAGCGTGCAGATCTTGTTATATCTCGATGAGGTATCTGAGTCACTTAGACTTCTGCTTAGTTTTGTATACGTTTTTGTTCGTTTTAATTCCAGTGTTTTTATAATTTCGTCTTTCGAAAGACACTCGGAACAGCTGTCAGAAAGTTCTTTATCACTCAATTCCTTAAGTGATCGTTCTAACTTGCTGCATTTCTCTAATAATTCAGTATTGATTTTTTTCATATTGTCTAACTCTTTATTCAAGTCATCGGCTTCGGATATGTTTTCCATTAATTGTGTAGATAACGAATCGTTTTCTTCTTGTAAGCTTTTTAGTTGTTCAGTCCTAATGCTAAGCGTATTGTTAAGTTTATTCATTTCCTGAGTTTTATTTTCGTAATCTTTTTCTAATGTATTCAATTTCTTAACAAGGAGATCAGTTGAGGGTGTTTCTAAGATTAAATTGTTATATTTCTGATCAATCTCAGATTTTTGCGATTTAATTTCTAACAATTCTTGAGACAGTGATTTTAAATTTTCATAGATCTGTTCCTGTGCGAGTTGCAACTCTTTACATTTGTCACACTCATTGAGGACACTTATCTCATTACTCTTTGGACTTTGATTAATATGTTCATGGGAAACATTATTTATCTTGATGGGGCTAATTTGTGCGTCTGTCATTATTTGTCTCATTTCAGCGTATTTATTTACTAATTCGCGTAGTTTATCGTTCTCGTCCTTCAGGATATTTAACCTCTCATACATGTTCATGTTATGACTTGGAATTTCCGTTTGATTCAACTCGTTCGTTTGGCAAGAAGCTTCGTTGTAGAACTGAGTTAAATCTAAACAAGTTTGCTCATGAGCTGTCAAAGTGTTATCTGCGGCTGTAGTTATTGTAATATTTGTATCGAGCATTAAAAGATCCCCGTCTAAAGTAGATTCATTTTTAAAGTTCGGAAGAGCAGTACTACTGTCCAGTACATCTGGTAGTGAATATCGTTTAAAACTGGCGTTTTGTTGATCGGCTATAGACGGATCCCCTTTCAACAAATTCATGAGTTCACGTAATTGTTTCTTAAAGTCAGGTATATCTCTTTGGCACACATTGTGAAAGCGGCTGTGGTGATGTTGTAGTCCCTTAACCTGTGACTTTAAAGCTCTATTTTCGGCTGTAGTTGTAGCTGTTAAGATAGACAGATTTGTTTTATGATTAATAATTTTCTTTTGCAATTCGTACGCGGGTTCAACGAGAAGCTGTATTTCATTGCGTGTTTCTTCTTGTTCTTGCATAAGATGTTGATTCACAGCTTCCATTTGCTGTAAAAGTTCAAGGATTTCAAAGTTTTCCTCTCTGATAGCTTCCAGTTCTAAAGAGAGTTGACTACATTTGCATTCGACTATTTTGTTTTGATCACTTTTATCTGAATCACCATTAGAACTTACGGTTCTAGTGTTTGATTCAATTTCCTTGGGTTGTATGGAATCCACTATTTTGTTACAGCATATCGTTAACAGGCTAGGAGGAGACGATAGATCACCACATGTATCAGATACATCCTGATTGTCAATATCATCTTTGTGTTCGTAAGTTATTATTGAGTTAAATTCAGGCTTAGGTCGAATATCTGTAATGCTATCTTTAAGTTTTTCGTTTTCTAATTTTAATTCCTCCATCTGCTGTTTCATCATAAAATCTTGATGAGTAAATTGTTCTTTCCAATCTTTAACTTTGTTTTCCATGCTTGTTAGTTCGTCAGCCTTAATTTGAAGTTCTACCTGTAGGCTTTGTAGGACGCGTTGACTCATTGACAATTCTTTATTCAGTTGCTCATTGTCATCATGAATTTTTGTTAGTTTAGATGACAATTTACCGTGATCGCTTTCAATATAAGATAGTTGTTCTATGAGACTGAGATTCTGTTGTGTTAGCTCAACTATTTCTTGTTTGGCTTCTAATAAAATTTCATTTACTTTGGTATTTTCGTCATCATCATCTTCGTTTTTCGAGCTGAGAAACGTGATGTGACTTCCTATTTTGTCTAACGTTGAAAGAATGCGTTCGTGAATTTTTCGGCAGTCTTTACCGACTTCTCCCCTAATATCATTTTGGATGTTATAATTGATCGTGAATTCAGTGATTTTATCAAAGATGTTATTTAATAACTCATCTCGCTCTTGAATTGAATTGGTAGTTTGTTTCTTAATGACAGTTAACTCTGCAATCTTTTCTTGTAGTATGCGTTCATCTTCCTCTAACTTTGTTGTAAGATTTTCAAGAACATTATTTCTATCTAGTAAATCGGCTATTTTTTTATTGCATGTTTCTATATTTTCCGTAGCCTGTTCTAGAGAAGCATTCAGACTTTCATTTTCAGATTTTATTGAATGCAGCTCATTGCGGGTCATTTCGAGCTCATTGTTCAACTGACTTATTGTTTGAGTTAATGTTTCATTCTCTTGGCTTCTGCTACTCCCAGTGTTACTAAGGATTTCTAATTGTCCTTGAAGTACTGATATTTCAGAATCATGTTTTAAAGTGAGTACATCTAACATAACTTTCAAATCATCGTTCCTCTTTGAGGTTTCTTCTTTTTGTTTGATAACATTATTGGCAACATTTTCTAAAGTATTCATACTATTACTTAAAACGTTAAAAACATTTACTAAGTTGTCAATCGTATTGGGCACTTCCTGCATGTTACCAGACAAAGTGTTGAGTATCAGTTGTGATTTGAGGACGGCGGCTTTAGCATTAAGTAAATACTCGTTTGATTTTTTATCTTCTTCCTCAAGAGAAGATATAAGATCATCTTTTTCTCTTATTTCTCTTTCTAATTCAGCAATTTTGTCTGTCATATTCTCAATTTGTTCCAACAAAAGATTTTTCATTTCTGGTATTTCTATTTCCGAAGGATTATTATCTACTTTGGAAAGTGCAAGCTTATCATTTTCTTCTTTTAGTCTTTCAGCGGAAGTGGTGATTTCTATTTTAAACTTTTCAAGTTCATTCGTTTTAAGTTCATAATCGGCTAGTTTCTTAGAGAGTTCTTGTTCGACAGTTTTAAGAACATTCTTTTCATACATTAGTTTGTTGATACTTGTTATATTTTCATTTATTTGCTTTTTCAAGCTATCTACCTCTTTTGTTTTACATTCAAGCTGTTCCGCAAGGTTTACATTTTCGTCCGTTGCGTCGCTGTTTATTTGCGCCGATGATCTTAATTCAACAATTTCTTTACTTCGAGAATTAAGGGCGATTTTAAGAGAGTGAATGATATTTTTCATGTTTTCATTGCTAGCAATAAATTTCTCTTCATTAGCAATCATATTTTCTAGTGTGCTATCATCAATGTTGATGGTTGGTAGTTTTTCTTGTTGGCTTATTTTTATTTGTAATTCTTGTATAAGACCATTATACGAAACTATGTCATTATTCGCGGTTTCTAAATTTTCTTTTTGGCCTTTTATAGTCGAATTTAGCGTGTCTATTGTGGATTTAAGGAGAGAATTCTCACTGTCCATTAGAGAGAGTTTTTCTTTGAAAGTTGTTACTTCTTCTTGGAGATTTTTGTTAAGGTCTTCTAACGAGGATATTTTTTGTTGCTGTGCAAAGATATTCGCCTCTAATTCTATAATGGTTTGATTTCTTAGGTTCAATTCTGATTGTGTGTCAGCAAGTAATTCGTTCATATGGTCAGATTCACTGTCATTTGTATTAACTATGCTATCACTGTCACTATTGACTAGAGAAATATCTTTAGAAATATCCATGAATTGCATCTCCTTGTCCAATGTGCGGGACAATACTTTGCCTATAAATGGTAATAAAAAAAATTAAAAATTAACAAAAGTATAAAAAAATATCTTCAGCAGGCACTTCATTATAAATATGAAATTCAGGATTTCGAGTCATGACTCTTATTCCATTGTAATAAGGTATAAATCAAAATGATTTACACTCATTCGGGAAATGCATCTGTAGTGTCTTATACCCTAAACTTACCAATTTCTTCAGGTTTCTTGTTCTTCGCGTTTAGTTCCTCCAGCAACGACAGCAGTTCTTCTTCTCTGAGCTTCGCTTTGTTCCTAAGAGTCTCGTAACTTACTTCTGCGTCCGTCAATCTAGTGTTGTAGTTATTACACTGTGCTTGTAGATCGGCCTGTAAAAAAAAACAATCATTATTAAGAGGGTACCATCTGAAAGTTGGCAACGACGCAAACACCTGTCAAATATGCTGTTATGGTGAATTTCTTTACTATTACTAAATGAAAATGAAATATCACTCTGTGTTTGCACTAAAATATTGATTATAAAAAGGCGACACCTTATGAGGTGTTGCCTTTATATAATCAATATTTTAGTGCAAATATACGAAATATTTAGTTTTAGATGCTAACAGGTTTTAGTAACTAACTACGTAATATGTAATATTATTATAACTAGTAGCAATAATAAATATTTCAATGAATTAACCATTGCAGTATTTTGTCAATATTTTAGGCAACACAGAACGAGAGAGATATTTCATAATTTCATTCAGTTATATTTTTTAATTTATCGAAACAGCTAAATATTTGACAGCGTTTTGCGACGTTGGCAACTTTCAGAATGCACCCTTCCTCTTAATTATATGAATGATGAATGAATATGATATTTATTTTGCAAATAAGTTTTTATAAACACTTTTACACGTCACATTTTTTTTAAACTAGATCGGCCGATGTTTCGTGCCTGACAACTCTGAGAAGAAATAGCCGAAACTAACTCAGAGGTCACATATACGCCCACCTCACGAAAAGTGAGCTATGTTCCTGTAATTACACCGGACCCGTATCGATCATACCAGAAAACAGAAAGAAAACGAAACATGTTTGTTTCGGTTTTAGAGTGCTAAAAAAGTCAGAAAATCATTCTAAGGGCCTGCAATGATTCCCTACGAAATGTATGACATGTACTTCAACCTGGGTTGGTCCCATATAAGTTTTTGATTAGTATTAGAAAGAGGATCAATTGGCTCGAAAAAAAATCTTAAGTAAAATTTTTATACAAAATGTATGAAGGATTTTTTTTTTTTTTTTGCGATTTCTGACTTTTTTAGTACTCCAGCCTTGGTTGGTCCCATACAAGTTTTTGATCAGTATTAGAAAACATGATAGATTGGGATCAATTAAAAAAAAAATGTAAAATGGACTTTTTTTGCTAACTGTATTTTTTTTTTTAAATATGTGAAAATATGTGAACAAAGGAGGTGTTTTTTTTTCCCTACAATAATGGCCCAACCGTGTACCTCAAGGACAAAAATACGAAATTATAGGAAAAAAATCGTAGATTTTGAAAAAAAATATGTTGTATTTATTCGCGCATTTGTACCAGTAGAAATTGTCGATCAAAGAATGATGTTAAAACATGCAACCCAAGAATTTCAATCTGGCAATGTCATGATTTACGTCTCCGATGATGCGTTTCGTTACTTCATTTTATAAATGTGTGAAAACACAAAAATTTACTTTACAGAATTTATTTATGTATTACAGATAAGTTTTCATTTCTAGTACACATTTTTTGCGAATAATCATGGGAACCAGAATTTTAAAAATACATTAATCCACATTTCGTATTATTTTTTGCGTTTGGTTATCTGCCGGCCAAAAGCCAGGGCTCCAGACCTAGGTTGATAGTTTTTTTTTTCTATTGTTGTTGATATGCATTGTCAAATTGTCATTCCATTCCGTCTTTACTACCTACCAGAATTCATAATGAAAATAGAAGAACCAATACTGTTATTCCGAGTACCTAGCTTCACGATTATCTTTTATTATATGACGATAATCAAATCTTAAAGACATAATATATAATCTTGTATTACGCTTCCACAAATGCCATTCATGAAGAGTTGAAGATATAATCCTGTATATAACATACGATGTTGTTGGCGTAGAATGACCATAGTGAACATAATTTAGATCCTCTTGTCAGACTTCAAAAGGGTGGGTATAGCTTTCTCAGCTTTTCTCAGTCTATGGGTGGATATTTTTATTCATAATTATAACCGTTTTTATCATGTTTTTAAGGTTTTATTGAACACCGATGTAATAAATATTTTGACAGATGAAACAGATTGACAGCCGTCAATGCTGTCATAAACGTTTCTTTGAACGCAGTTACGTTACGAGGTAGTGTTTTTTCATATACTTTTATTTCTTTTTCTATCTAGTATTGAAGGATTTTAAATACTGCTAAAAATACAAATTATTGGAAGGAGTTTTAATAGTAATTTGTACCTCGGTACATGTCTGGGCCGAAAAAAAAACACCTCCTTTCACGACAAATTATGGGTAGTCTCCTAAGACCATTTTCGTGTGGCTGCATCCGTTAAGGTAGTTCCCCTAACTGCCCCACTGAAAGTTTCCTCCCTGTATATCCAATATAGATAATAATAATATATCTACTATATAAAAATAAGTCGGGTTTTCCTTCCTGACGCTATAACTCCAGAACGGACAAACCGATTTCCACGGTTTTGCATTCGTTGGAAAGGTCTCGGGCTCCGTGAGGTTTATAGCAAAGAAAATTCAGGAAAATTCAGGAAAAATTTCAGTAGAAAAGCGGAAAATCTTTTTTTACATACAGCGCCATCTCTGATACATAGCATGTACTACAAACCAATATTTTAAGTAGATGGCGCCGCGGCGTGATACATTGTTTGACAGCTACTCATTGTTCTCTGCTCAGTTAATTTCATGTGACAAACCGGTATTGTGTTCACTGTGAAATTGTGAAAAAAAAAGTAAAAAAAATTTGGAAACCAACAAATCAATCACGTGTATTGTGCAAATTTTTATTAAATTTCAACAGCAGGCATTTATTTTGTCTTTAAGGTGGTAAGTTGAACTGTGTAAATTATGTGGATCGTGCATTTGAGGTTAAATTCACCACTCTGTCCATAGTCCAAAATGCCTAGAGGACGACGTGCGAACATCGGCCGCCGCACAAGACATGCAAGCCAGCAACAAAACAGCACTTTCATATTTCCCATACAAACGTATCCTAAATAAAATGGAGAGTCAATTTGTAATTTATTACCGCTGCATAAAGTTCAAATTCGCGTGCGCGTTGGAGGATCTAATGTCGCGTTCCGAAACTCAACAAAAGTGAATCGCGAACGCGACAAAATTGAGGATAGGATATAGGTACTAGGAGGGTAGGATAGGTAGGTAGGTACTAGGAGAGTAGGATAGGTAGGTAGGTACTACGAGAATAGAATAGGTAGGTGATAGGAGAATAGAATATGTAGGTAGGTACTAGGAGGGTAGGATATGTAGATAGGTACTAGGAGGGTAGGATAGGTAGGTAGGTACTAGGAGGGTAGGATAGGTAGGTAGGTACTAGGAGAATAGGATATGTAGATAGGTACTAGGAGGGTAGGATAGGTATGTAGTAGGGTAGGTAGGTACTAGGAGAGTAGGGTAGGTAGGTACTAGGAGAGTAGGATAGGTAGGCAGGTACTAGGAGAATAGGATATGTAGGTAGGTACTAGGAGGGTAGGATATGTAGGTAGGTACTAGGAGGGTAGGATAGGTAGGTACTAGGAGGGTAGGATAGGTAGGTAGATACTAGGAGAATAGGATATGTAGATAGGTACTAGGAGGGTAGAATAGGTAGGCAGGTAATAGGAGAATAGGATATGTAGGTAGGTACTAGGAGGGTAGGATAGGTAGGCAGGTAATAGGAGGGTAGGATAGGTAGGTAGGTACTAGGAGAGTAGGATAAGTAGGTAGGTACTACGAGAGTAGGATAGGTAGGCAGGTACTAGGAAGTAGGTAGATAGGGTAGGTAGGGTGGGTAGAGTAGGTAGGGTAGGTGGGGTGGACAGGGTAGGTAGGGTGGGTAGAGTAGGTAGGGTAGGTGGGGCAGGTAGGGTAGGCGGGGTAGGATTCATTGACTGTTAGGCGGTACGAAGTTCGCCGGGACAGCTAGTACTGTATAAAACATATATTATGTTAGCATAATTTTTGCTTAATACGAATACAGGGCTCATTACTTCTTTTCTCTTTAAGTTCTGTTGTTGATGAAATCCGGTACAAAGTACCTATTAAGTTAAAATAAAACTGGTAAAATAATAATGCTCTTACCTTACTGGAGATTAAACTGTTAATAGCTTCTTCAGTCTGCTTAATTTTACTTTTTAAATGTTCCACTTCCAAATCTTTTTCATTGCTCTGTTTGTTCAAGTGTTCAATTTGGTCTTGCAATTTCGCTATCACAGTCGTATTATGCTCTAATTTTTCTATATATTCAACCTGAAAATTTGAAAAAAAAAAACATTGTGTGGCAGCCTTAACGTCTTTTTAGGGACTTTTCTAGTCACGGTCGCAAAATACTCTTTTAGAATGGAACGCGATGCTTTATGATCTGGGATAATTAATTTAAACGTGTAAACAAAGGTATACGTGTGCGAGGGATGCTCCTATTAGTTTTACAATTTATTGTAAGGTCAGGAAAAAGTTTGGTCGCAACTAGTCGCGACGCCGACGGCCTTACCTATTGGTTACGAGTTGACACGCTAAAGCGAGACGCGTCTTGTGCCAGCGTGAAAAAACGAATGAAAGATGTTCAGAGCGCGGCACAAGTCACTACTACGTGTCTTGCGGAGCGACGGCTACAAGTGGCGCACGCGCACGGCGCTTGAAGCAAAATCGCATCGCACCTGGACGTGAACGGACCCGGAGCCTACCAGTTGGTCGCAACGGAAATGTGGGTGATGCGTATTTGATGATTATTTTACTTTGCTTCGACCCAGCGGCCACATTTCATGGTCGAGTTCGGGTAGTACGCGAGGTCCTTGACCATATAATCACTCACGTGTTAAGCCTTGTATTCATAGTCACCCCCATGAACAATAGTTCATGGAATACAAGGCTATTAAGAATACAGTAGTATTCTGCTGTATTCTTGATACTAAACATAAATACGACGACGAGCAAAACGGTGGACACACTCGATACTCCATTCCTTGGGGCTGTCTCTTCAGGAAGCGTTAAAAGCAGCCCGGAGCCGACAGTCATCTGGCGCCGAGCAACGATAAGATCCCAACAAGGTGGGTCAAGATCCTCAGCACTGAGGGACCGAGTATAAAGAAGAAGAAGACACATACATAATGATAACTTACCACATTAGGCGAAAACATCTTCTCTCTTTCAGTCAGTTCAATAATACCTTTCAGATTCTTCTCAGCCTCTTTCGCATTTCTCCTGAGTACGCATGGTGGTGTTTTAGTCGCACCTGAAAATAACGTATAGCCGTTATTTTAATAATAAAAGCTTACATGTAATAAGAAAAAAAAGACGTTACAGGTGGTTAGAAGGCCGACAGTCGGAAAATCGGTCTTATTAAGGGGTATCGCATGACCCAGTAACTGGGTTGAGGAGGTTAGACAGGTAGTCGCTCCATGTAAAGTACTGGTATTCAGGTGCATCCGCTAAGACTGCAAGTCAATCCCAACTGAGCTGGGTGTGAAGGGGCCCTTCACGAAGCCGTCAACCAAACATTCTGTACATCAAACTAAGTAACACTGTGAATTTTTTTTTGTAGGGACAACTTTTTCGCTGTGAAAAATCACGTTTTAGTGTAGGGGTCTGTATCACACTTAAAACATTATCTTAATGAATGCATTAAATAGTACAGGTGGGTTACAATGATCTGTTAGTGCAGGAATGTTTTAGTATTATTCCAAGAGTGGGTAAGAGATGGCGCTAGACAACTGTCTAGCACTGTCACTTTCCCACTCTCGGAATAGTCCTAAAACATTCTTGCACTAACAGATCATGGTAACCCCCAGATCTCATGGAGGTATTTAAAGTAAAGATATAACATTAAAAAAAAAAACTTGTGAAAAAGTTGAAACTATGACCTTCTCTATATCTCTGTAACTAGAAAGTTCCCAGGTATGGTAAAAAAATATCGCAATGACAGGAAGAACACGTACCTCTCGGCTTCATTAAAAGGGTCTTTACACGCTTTAGTTGGGAAAAGGCTAGGCAGATAGTATAGTCTAATTCTAATACATAATAAGTAATGGAGGTACTTACCGTAGCATTTATGAACTGGCGAACATGTTTGTACCTCATCTCGCGTCGAGTCGTCGTCATCACTGTCTGTGAAATATAAAAGAACAATAAAATTGTATAACACTCTTTCTAAATGATGGGATGTATAGTAAGGCAGTATGGAACACACTGTTGCCTTTTAAAATCAATCGGGGAAACTTCATTAGTATCTGTTGTTCTTCATTTGTCGTGGATTTTTTTTATGTTAAATGGGCCTACTCTTGACCTCAATCTTATTCTGAGAACAGAGATGAAGTCGCGGATAGTAACTTGCAGTTACATTTTATGTTGATTTCTTACTATCAGATTTCAATACTCATTACGTCTGTGAAGTTTCGCTTATTAATTTTAAAAGATCTTGTTTAGTTATTCTTTTCTTTCGTTAGTTATTTCTTCTTGGAGCCTTCGTCCCTTTTACCGATCAAAATGAACGCGACGGTTGCGTGTTCGCGCGGGTAAAACTAAATAGAAAAGTAGTGAAGTACTAACCAAGATCAATGACCTCGTCGCTGAAGAACACGGTGCGCGTGGGCGGCGTCCCGGGCCGCTCCTCGGGCACGGCGGGCAGCTTGCGGCTCTCGGGAGCGGCCAACTCCGCCTTCACCAGCGCGGGACTGCAAGACATTTTACGTCAACAAAAACCATCACTTATTGTTACAGTCTCGCGACGCTATGGCATAATAACAAGTTTGTTGCATTACACATCATCATCGTTTTATGACAGACAGGACGCTCCACAAAGCCAAACTCGATATGCGACAGTACCACATTCTGTTTGTCATTTTCTAAAAAGGATACCTAATTAGTCCATTGGGGCTATGAACAAATCTCCGTAAAAGAGAATGCCATAAAGCAGGTTATAGCTGGGTCTTTTCCATTTTTATGCAAAATCTTCTTTTGAATTATCATTTCACATAATATGTTTAGTCTGAAGCAACCGAGGATTTAGAAGGTAATTAAAATAACTAGTGTATTGTTTCGAAGCTAAGCATCCGACGGCTTTTGCTATTTTTAACCGACTTCCAAAAGGAGTTTCTTTTTTAATATTATTTTAGTGCGCAAATATTGCCAAAATAAACTTAAACAAATTATAATAAACATGTATGTTTTATTTTAATTTGTCTTAGTAATAAAAAATACAGTTATCACTTACGAAAGATGTTAACTTTGAAACTTGATTTGATGGTAACCCGGGAGCGCGTAATGTGGAAGGACGGTGAAAGCTCATTGTAGATGGCGTGTTCATAGCTAGGTTCCAATCTGACCAATGAGATCACGCTATCTATACACATATTGAAATTGTAACATACCGATGTCTGTGCATTGAAGATATCGAAAAAAAAATGATATGGGGGTCTTTATTAGAGCAACAGAAGCCAAAACAATTAGAATTTTTGTCTGTATGTTTGTACGCGCATCACGTAAAAACTACTGCATGGATTTCAACGCAGTTTTCACAACTAACTTAAAATATAGGCTACATTTTACCACAGGAAATTATCTCTTTCCGTTATTTTTTTACTAGATTCTAAGTACCACGCGTACGAAGTCGCAGGCAAAAGCTAGTTTTCAAATATAAATTGACATTAACAGATTTTCAACCAACGACGATGTTGGCCATTAGTTTCACAGTTCCCGTCCCCATTCCAATACGATTATCCCCGCGCGCCTAATTTATTGTGTTAGTTGCGTCCGTCACACATGTCAAAGGTCAAAATGAAGATTAAATTTCCTACAGTATCTTACAAGCATTCGTATAATAAGCCATTTGATGCTACAAAAACAATAAAAAAAAACAAACCACTTACTTATACTTCAAACTAGGTGTACAAAACTTAGGTATACTGACAACAGGCTCGTCATCAGGTATAGGATGTAACGTGGATATTGTTATCCTCCTCGGCTGTAGAAGTTTCCTTCGTGCGCCACTTATTAGGTCCACGCTGCGTCTCTGAGCAAACCCATTCAATATGAGCTTTTGTAGATTCTGTATCTTGCTCTGTAGTTTGTAGTTATCTTTCTGCAATAGAACAAAGAGTAGTATTATAGCGAGTAGATCAAGAGACGGTAGTCGAATTCAATGTCTGTACCAGAGAACAACTTTCTCCATGGGACGAGCAAGGAATAACGAAAATATAATTAGATGTCGCATTTGGATCGAGTAGGTCTTGAAATTTTGTATGAGACTGCTAATTATTTTTGTGTTATCACTAGACAACTGTTGGAACCTGTCTCTGTTGGAATCATGAAATTCCAACAGCGCAATAATATTTAGACAATCATTTAAGTGTCACTTAGTGTATGCGAAAATGGGCTTAACATAAATGTCGATATAGGAGTGTCCTGCATCTACATCTCCTTTCAGGGAATACAAGGTGTGAAGATATATTATTTGAAGTCCCAAGAATTCCCAACTATGTTGGGGTCGGCTTTCAGTCTAACGGGATGAAGATGAATATCATTGTTTACCATTCATTATACTTAACCCAGATGTTAATCAAAATATATAAAATTATAAAATGTCTTATGATACCTTACTATATTCTGTCAGCGCGCTTAGTACATAATTTTTGAAATGAAATGTAAAGGGGTGGGAACCTGGTGTCCTGAAACACTGGCCATGAGCCTAGCTTAGGCACCAGTCTCTCACAATATATACTTACCTAAATTATATATCATTGTCAATCTAATTTATGTATATTGTGGTGAGAAAAATAAAGTTATTAATATATTGTTATGTTATTATTTTACGTGGAGCGACTGCCTATCTGACCTCCACAACCCAGTTATTACTGGGTAATACGATACCCCTTGGTAAGACTGGTTGTCAGAATTTCGAGCCACTGACTACCTGTAACGATTCTACAAATGATAGCCGGGTCCAACGGCTTAACGTGCTTTCCTAGGCACGGAGAAAACTTTGTATGTAATGGGTGGTCACCCATCCACAGACCACCCTAGGCCAGCGCGGCTTAACCTGAAGATTGATCCGCGCGGCTGATATTATTTAGCCAAGGCGTCTTCCTTTGAAGTCCCAACATACCTCGATATTCTTCTTGCTCTCCAACTGTGCTTGCAGCTTGCACATCTGCTTGGTGAGGCGCTGGATCATAGTTGAGTCAGCAGTAGCCACAGCATTCACCTCCGGCTTGTTCTTTATAGCTTTGGCTCGGTTTGCGAATCTATTACACATATTTTATACAAATTAAAAAAAAAAGAGATTGGGAAACTTTCTTCTTCGTCTTTTCGAATCAATGGTATTATACAAGGTGGGAAGGGACAACGACGCACTAACGGTTACCACGTGTTTGTGTGCAATTTCTATGTGAAATTGTTAATTGTTTTTTTTTAATCTGCTGTTTTTTACAAAAGTGCATTACCTTCCGCTACCGCCAACACGGTCTAAATGTAGCTGATTTTATTTTAAATTACCGATTAAAATATTCTATGTTCAGTTCGGAATCATGTCCTGAATACCGTTTGTGCTAGATCGTGGCCACCTGGGCTCTAGCCGCGCCGTTGGCATTTATTAGGTCCTAGTGGACCACGTGTCGTGTCCATGCAACACACTTAGGATATCTAGTGAGTGGGTCGTGTACTGGACCGCAGCCGGGAAACATTCTCATTAGGACTTACAACATAACAGGTGAAATGGGGGCCACTAGTCACCTCTCGTCTACCCTTTTGAATGTAACTGTGTAATGTATAAAATAGCTTACTGCAAAGTGGATATGGTTTCTTCGACGGCTGCCGGAGTGATCGCACATATGATGCTCGTCTTCGCGTTACCGCCGAGTGAGTTTTGTAGTATACGAGTTAGTTTAGAGTCACGGTAGTTAGCGAACCTGAAATCATAAAATACAATATAATTAGTAACTTTAAAAGGTAACACGAATGTCATAAAGACTAGTGATGGACCGAATGCGAATTCTGCCGAATGTCGAGTTCGGCCGAACATTCGGTTGAAACATGCGCCGAAGCCGAAGTTCGGCCGAAGTTTGTTTGAATTTCGCGCGCCTCTAGACGGCGACAAGTTCAATCACGTTTTTTACATAATTAGGGGTCCCTGGATGGTTTGATGGATAGATGATGACCAATTTATTTTGAGTGTTTGCGTGGCAAAATTGCATTCAAAACAGTCCAGCGCTTAGGAGCAGTTCAGCGACATACACATGTACAGAAGAATTATATAATATCATTTAGTATTTTTTTCTGATTTCTTTAACTAGCAGTGAGATCAGTTGGCAAAATAAAGGATATAGACTACTAGTCTGTCGTATATATTGGAAAAGGTTTGTTAAACCGAATGTTCGGTCCATGAACCGAACTTCGGTCGAATGTCGAAATTCCGTAAAGCAGCCGAACTTCGGTATTACCTAATGTGAAACGAATTTCGGTCCATCTCTAATAAAGACACGAACGGATGGCTTCCATGCGATTGGGCGCAAAAGAGTAGCTTCCTTGTCACAGCGCGTGCGAGCAGGGGCGGATCTATTTAAGGGCTTTTTGGGCTGCAGCCTAGGGCCCGTGGATATAAAAGTCACCATTGAAGACATTGGACAATATTGTGAATTAAAAAAAAAAAAAACTGAAATCGGCAGGTATACAACTCTGCCATAAGCAACCCTACCAAAAACAAAACTCATAATTTGCATTAATGAATAAACTCTACCATTTCAGATACCTACCAAAAATATATTTTGTAAGTTTTTAAGTGCAAAATCGTACGGTTTGGAAATAAAAAGCGAGGTGGAAAGGATTTGGCCTACACTGTAGCCTCGACTCGCTTCTTACTTTCTGTGTAGGTCCCACTGAGACAGACAGATAAGAGTAGTTTTTATCACTGAAAAAAACTGAACTAGTGGCCAGGTCTATAATACAAATAATATTCTTTGGTGAATATATGAGAAACACTACGACTTTATCTTTTCGATACATACTTTTTAGGATCTTCAGACAGCTGTTTGATGACAAGAGCGAGGGCTGACAGTGACTTGTTGATATGCGTGCCTTCCTTGAACCGCAAGCCGGTGGCGCCGGTCTGCCCGCTGCGCTCCGACCCGGCCAGGTCCACGAGGTTTAGTTGTGACACGTTCACGCAGCCCGGCTCCTCTTCACCTTCGATGTGTTCACGAGATTCTATTATCTGGAAGTGGAAATTTTCATGATAAGTTAAGGAGGTTGCACAAGCTGTAAGTGGCATGTTATTCACTAAACAGTCGCTCTGTCTGACCAAACAATAGCTGCTATCAGTTACAGACGCCATTACTGGACATAGCTCTTTCAATTAACACCTCTTTGTGATAGGAGTCGCAGACAGCCCACTTTCATCTGCATGGAAGATGACCAGACAACAGCCCACAGGCTTCTAAACTGCCCAGATGTAGCCTCATTCAGGGCAAATTACTGCGTTAACCCAAGAACTCGCCGCGAGATCGTCAGTACTACCAAGGCGTTGCTGGCCTTTCTCGGAAAGCTAAGGTGAATGGAATGATCAATTCTCTTACCTGTACGCAAAAACACGCTTTGGACGTGGAGTAGCGGACACCAGCCCGGTATTCAATACAAGTGGCATGTTGATTGCCACAAGGCTTTAGTTAGATCTGATAGTTCTAAAGGTAGAAATGTACCATGTACTGGAACCTTAAAGTATGTGGTGCAATGCAATTGTTTTTTTTTTTAAACTTTGCCCCACACTAGGAATTTCTCCAGTATCATGACAAACATAAACTCACATATACAAACAGCCAGACCCGGAATAACTGCCTGTAGGCCATACAAATATTTGTTCCGAACCGAAATTATTTTATTAATTCTGTGTATGTGCAAAAAAGTTTGTGAAACATGTTATTGGAAACAATAGTTTCGAACATGTTATTTCCGAACCTATCTTTTATAAATTAGCAGAAAAGCTTTACTCATGACAAACCTTAGCTGTTTGTTTTGCGTCATCTCTTTACATGGTACTTGTAACATAGCATTCTATTAATAGTGTGCTTCCAAAACTTCTATACTATTAAAGTAAATAAAATTTGCTTAAAATGTGGGTGTATCGTGTTACATCAGCATATGTCCAAAAGAGGTGCATAATGATTAAGGTTGAATGCCAAATTCTACTCCCACACAATGTTACTCAAGTACACAGAAAAGTTAACTTACTTAAAATGGATATAGTAAGGTTTAAATAAACAGCTCATTATCATAATTAAATGACTTTATGAATAAATGCACATAGGTGTGGCATCGTGTAAAGTGTTTCAGTCAATATTTTATCATGCAATACCAGATAGTATGATGGGGTTTTAGCATTGCAATGAGTGCTTTATGAAATGTATATAAACTAAAAACAAATCTAACAATTAATATGGAAAGTTGAATGCACGAAAAAATCTTAGTTTTGAAAGACAGGCAATAATAAATTCTCAATCTTTAAAATAATAATATACTTTTACTTACTATTTGAAATATGGAATGGGATCTGCTACTTTGTTCATTCATATTTGTGGCACCCTTCTGTCTGTTTGCTTCACCCTGAAATTATACACAAAATGTTAACTAAATTCAGAAAGTGATTTATTAACACTTTCGCTGCTAAGTTCAAAGAATTAATTTTTACTTGTATGCACAAATCATTGTAGCTATGTATAATGTCGACTCGGGAGGCGGGTTGTGGGCACACAACGAATTATTGTTCGCCCCATACGCTGGGCGCTTAGCAAATAAAGTGTTAATAAAACATTGTTAAGCACTAAACTTCTGCTTATATTGAATATGCACTCAATGCAAATGCCTTTTTGTAGCAATTCATCAAAATAATTAGAAAGCAGAACCAGACAAGACTTGCTCCTTGCATCAAACGTCTAAAAGGTGAAAGTATTGTTAAGGAGGAAACATAAATTAAATGATGAGTCAACACTTATTATGCTGTCATTTTTTTATCGTGTGGTTACTGCCTTGCGATCCACGGATGCCGCTCAAGTTAAAGGGGAAAATATAATAGGGGTTAAAGTATGAAACTGCCGTTTTATATAATAGATACTTTGAGTTGACTTTAAACGTTCATGGTGTGAGATATTCGAGTGAAACTTTTTTACATTATACCTATGAGATTTTTCTAAACTTCGACTTGAAGAACGAACCACGTGGAAGACCGCCCAAACAGGTGAATAACTCTGAATTGAAGATGGTGGAAGCCGATCCTAGTCACAGTACCCATGAATTAGCAGCATGGTTTAACGTTAACTTACTTTACAATATTGACTCATTTGCATCAAATTATTAAAAATATGAAAAATGGGTGCCTTATGATTTGACTAATCTGCAGAAAGAAATGCGTGTTCAAACTTGCGCTGCCTTATTGAATCGGTACAGAAATGAAGGAATATTGGATCGAATTGTGACATGTGACGAAAAGTGGATTCTTTACGATAACCGTAAGCGAAAAATGCAATGTTGACCCCAGGTCAAACGCCGCAACCGTACCCTAAAGCAAAGCTTACCAATAAAAAGATAATGGTAAGTGTTTGGTGGTCTCTTCATGGTGTTATTCACTATAGCTTTCTCAGGCTGGTCAAGCAGTATACCTACTACTACTACTCTCGCTATTACTCTTGTTTACTATGCCGAACTTCGAGCAATGATGGCGAAACAGGCAGCTCCATGATGACGCAAGACCTCACACTGCCTGGGACACCGTTGAAACTCTACAGGAGCTGCAGTTAGAAACCATACGTCATCCTCCGTACTCGCCAGACCTTGCTCCAACTGACTACTATTTTTTTTTCGTCATTTGGGCAATTTTCTATGTGTTAAAAAAAATTCTTCCCAGGAGGCAGTACAAAATGCTTTTACACAGTTTGTCGAATCAAGATCCCCAGAGTTCTATCGCAAAGGCATAAATGAACTTCCGATTAGATGGCAACAATGTATACAACATGTAACATAATTAACGCACAACCTCTTATGGGGTAATTGTACTCATAATTATGAACAACTTTTACTATGGGACCAAACCAAAAATCGCGAAAAAAAAAACAGCTGTTCCCTACATTTATGTTCGCTTAATTCGTCAAAATGTATGGAACAGCTGATTTTTTTTTCGCGATTTCAGGTTTGGTCCCATAGTAAAAGTTGTTCGTTATAATGAGTACAATGACCCCTTAAGAAGGTGTGCGTTAATTATGTTACATGTTGTAGATAATGAGGGTAAATATTTTGATTAAATAAATATTACATCTTGGAAAAAAACGAGTTTTAATTTTGCAGTATAAATCGGCAATTTCATACTTTAACCCCTAATATAATTAAGTCCGTGATTAGGCCTGTCGTACTGTATGGATCAGAATGCTGTGAAGGCTGTGTGATGAAAAACGAATGCATGTAGTAGAGATGAGAACGTTGAGAAGGATGTGTGGAGTAACAAGAATGGATAAAGTAAGAAATGAGTAAATTAGAGGAAGTTTAAAAGTGCAGCCTGTTACAGAAAAATTGAAAGGAAGGCGTCTGTCTTAGTATGAACATGTAATGAGGAGGGATGAATCGCATGTGACTAAAAGAGTGATGGATATAAATGTTGATGGATGGGGAGGGAGAGGAAGGTCAAAGAAAAGATGAATGGATTGTGTGAGGAATTAATGAAAGAGAAAGGAGTAAATAATGCCGTGACGTCTGACAGAGGAGAATGGAAGAAGAAAACGTGTTGCGCCGACCCCAAGTAGAACGGGACAAGGGCAGGAAGATGAGGATGATGATTGTGTGGTTAGTGTCTAACCTGGTGTCAGAGTTTCTATCAGTAGTATTAGTTTCTTTTATAATGGTAAAAACAAACTATACCTCTCTCATGGCTTCAAGAACTTCTTCGGGTGAAGATGTGACTCTCTCAGTGGCATCCACCTTGATTCCTTGTAATGTTTCATGAACCTTTATGTCTTTTTTGTCAACATTTAGCAGGTCTTGCACTGTCTCATTGTAAATTTCTATGTAAGACACTCTGGAAAAGAATTTTATGCTTTCAATAATAGTGTTGTTCGTTTGACAAATGAGATACATATGTATGAATGCTGAAACATATAGTTAGCCCAGTGATTGTTTCTGATATCATAGGAATACATTGATCCAGAGACAGAAAAGGGTACCTGTTTAGGGTTTTAATCAGTTTATTTTTTAGGGTTAGCTGAAAAACTTTAGAGTAAAGGTTGACATATATTACAGGGTTACATAAATACATACATAAACTCACGCCTTTTTCCTATGGGGATAGGCAGAAACCACAGAACGCCACCTGTTATAATCCTTACATACTCCTTTTGCCTCGTCCACATACACATATCATCCATCTGGTCATACACGCACGCCGGTTGCGATTACTACGCACCTGACAGGGTTAATCAGTCTATAATAACTGGTTCATGCATAGAGTTTATTTTAGTACAAAAAATATGCACGAAGGATGGGAGTTAGTACACACTCGGTGCTTTGTCTCTTTCAGTGGCGTAACTATAGGGTGGCAGGGCTGGCAAAATGCCACGGGCCCCCCACTCAAGAGGCCACGAGCTCAGTATTAACCTAACATTTTTAACAAAATTTGTACCTAAGTACTTAAAAAATATTTTCTTTTTAAGTACTTAAAATCAATAAAAGTGGGGCACAACTAAAGACTATATACAATTTCAAAGTAACCATTAAAATTTCAACACATTCAAAACAAAAAGATGTCGATTTTCAGAACGCATCCATTGGTTGCTTCATTTTAGTCGCCGTACATTGGTGACGCAGGCGAGCTAGTGACGGTCGGGGAATTCCCTCATTTTGTTAACTGTCTAGAAGAATTGGAAAGGTATCGACATGAATATGTAAATATAAAAATGGAAGCAAATAATGTAGCAGAAAAATGGTCCATCAACCCTGAATTTTCTTAAACTCGTCAAAGGAAGATAAAACGCCATTTTGACGAACTTTGCGAAGATGAGCGTCTTCAAGATCCAGAAAGTTCGTTTAAAGTGAACGTATTTTATCGAGTATTAGACATCATTATTAATCAACTGAAATCGTGTTTCCGCCCAATTAATCAAATTGTTTCCAATTTCAGTGTTTTGCAACCTTCCACTTTGCAAATTTTAAATGACACTGATTAATTTAAAAAAGATATAATAACTTTTTGAAAAACCCGTTAAGTCGATTTAAAATTATCTTGTGAGCACTTCATCTTTATCCATTAGTACCAGTTTGATTCAATAGATGTTGTTGCATGTATCTTACGTAAAGGCGATAAGTTCTTCTTGAACACAATAAATTCATATATCTTTTGATAGAGAGCATGGGTTGCAATGAAACAGAAACTAATACCTTCTCTAAGTTACGCACAATACTTGTGCATTGAAACTAACCACATTGGTTTTGTAATTTTCACATGATACTTAAACAAACAAACATAGCCCAAGACTCACAGACTTCAGACAAAGAGACAAAAATTCTAAAAATAGTAGAAATGGGTTCTGTTAATTTGTTATCCTTTAACACCCCTAAATTTTTTTTTCTAAATATTTTCAATGTACAGAAACGCCACGTCTACAGATTTATTATATGTATAGATACATAAGGCAAAATGCAAATAACGCAAGAGCTATTTTCAATATATCCACAGAGTAACAATGTGTACTAAAGTCAGCTCTAATAAATTTCAACGAGTTAATTTAAATATTTAAACTTTTGGATGTCACTGTGCTGAACAAATTTATACATATAAAGTTTTCATCCACTATTTTACCAGCAGAATAACCGCAATGTTACAAATTATATTCTAAAGTTAGCAATAAACTTGTGTAAGCCTGTTAATATTTATGCATGGTTTAAATGTAAAATACATAAAACACTGAATTGAGCCTCAAATGCATAGCCAGTAAGTTCTGTGGTGCAAATTCTCTAAAGAAATAAATTGTTTAGATTTTTGTTATACTGGAAGTCATTAATTTTCAGTTTAAAGAAGTGTTTCAGACTTATATGTTGCATTCTGGTACATAGGACAATGGTCAGGATGTACTAAGTGACATACATAGTGTCAAACAGTTGTAGGCACAGAATGAATGGATACGGGTAAACAAGATAAATAGCTCCTTTCACTTGTACTCAGTTTATTGTAACATGTCTATTCCTAACTATTGTACTGACTAAATAAACTCTAAGTATACTCTGAACTTAAAAGGAAACAGAGCAGTTCCTAGACCATTATGTGTCCCGACCACGCTCGAATTAGCACTGTTGATCCATGGGACTAAAGTCCGTATCGGACACCATACCTCTAGAGTCCTCACATCGCCAAACAAAGGCGCTTGTGTTTAATTTTAAGTGCATACTCATCAGGATCCGACATATATAATAGGCTTGTGATTTCTACATGTAATGATATGTGTCTGATAACAATGCTAATGTCTTGCTAAATATATCTGGTTCTTTTTGGAACTGCAAGCTTGAAGTTTCAAACTCAAACTCAAAGCATTTATTTCAATTAGACCATTACAGGCACTTTTGAATTTCAAAACACAAAAAATAAACTAAGCTACAGTTCCTGTCACAAGGCATAATAACTTGTGAAAGTACTGTAGTTGCCCATTCGAAAGCGTAGATCCTATGGAGAAGAATGGGCCTATGGTTTCTATTTGTATAACCTTGCTTAGGAATTTATCAAGCAAGTTCCTCGAAGAGATTGCTTAGTATTCGTTTGTCAAATGCTAAAACAAAATCAGAGAATTTTGTGGAGGCAGAGACAATCATATCAATTTCTGACCATGAAACTAAAAGTTAAACATTCACCATTTGTTTTTATATAAAATAGAACTGTGAAACTGCTATGATTGAATACAGGTGAGCATACAGGTAAATATAATAAATAGAAAATTAAGTTTGTTACCTCACTAAGAAGTCTCGATCAGGCACGTTTTTGATAATCTCAAATAGATTGATGACTGCCAGAGGAATGATTCCAGGTGAACTGTCTGTACCGGTCATAGTATACGTCTTGCCAGAAGACGTCTGTCCGTACGCAAATATAGTGCCGTTGAAGCCAGCCGTCGCCGCTTGCACGATCGGCTTCGCAATGTCATCGTACACATCTGTAGTCTTCGTATCCTTGTCGTAGACTTTGTCTGAAAAACCATTTTCCCTGATTAGTATTCGTCTAATGCTTCAGCCTTCGACTGTATGACGTATTTACTATACACACATTGGAATCGCAATTGATTCGCACACAATTAATTAGGGGTTATTAAAGTTTCACTCACCAAATGTGAAAGATTGCCCAAGATCTTTTCCATTTTGATCGAGTTGATATAGCGTGTCATTCTTGACCCGCCACTGGTACGAAAGTTTATCTTCGATTTCACGCGAAATTAGAGGTCTAACTTTGACAACTACTTTTATATTGTCACTCATTTTCAATCATTATTTATCTACGTCTTCCTAATATGATATGAATATTAGCAAAAGTAGGCATGAAAATCAAGCGCAATCAACATTTTAACGATATGCGACCTAAGCAATTTTAACGTTTGGGAAACAAACGTAAACAGACTGAAGCAGAACACCAAAATAACCGACATACGATTTCAAACTGAAAAAATAGAATTAGAAATAGTGATGCACATGTCATAGTGTAATCGATTTACATTTTTTTATCGACGTCGAACATAATTGCAATAAAAAAATAACGGACGTCCAAAAAAAAACTAAAAAGTGGAAAATATCTTTACTTTCGGAAGTCGCTGAATTTTTACCATTGACTTCCGAAAGAAACTATACCAGGGGGAGACAGTTACACAGGCATTATTTCAGTGAAGAAAGGGTCGCCATCTACATTACTTAACAGAAAAAGTATCGCTAGATGTCTCTGTGATCCCAACTTTAGTGCAATAAAAAAAATCGAATAATTTAGTTCTCTAATTTAATTTACAGTATTTTTCCAGAGAATAATTGTTAAATTTTTCATCAAAATTACCACATTTTTAAAATTCAAAGCTGAAATTCTTATTGTATACCTAAGATATTCTGGCAACATCACATAATGGTCGCCGTAACGTGCGGCTGCGCTTATTTGTTTTCTCCTCCGTCCTGTTAGGACTACTATCCGGATATTAATATTTTCACATCGTACGAGTATGTTGATCAAAATGCAATTTCAAAGCTGAAATTCTTATTGTATACCTAAGATATTCTGGCAACATCACATAATGGTCGCCGTAACGTGCGGCTGCGCTTGTTTGTTTTCTCCTCCGTCCTGTTTGGACTACTATCCGGATATTAATATTTTCACATCGTACGAGTATGTTGATCAAAATGCAATTCGCGATGATAATTATAGCTCGTTTACATAATAAATCCTTAAAATATCTATAATAGCTCCTGCAATTATTAAATTTTAATGATCGTGATTTATAAATGCATCATCAATAAATTCGCAAATCGCATTATGATCAACATACGAAAACACAGCTGCTATTTGCAAAATATCAGGAAAATTGGTCATTCACCAACCTATAATTAAGTAAACAAAATATTGACCTATATACTTAAGAAGAAGGTATACATGCATACATTCCAATAGAGCCTTAGTTCCCGTTAAGAAATTCAGATGGCGTTTCGAATCAGTATGCTTCGAAATTGCACAAGAGGGCTCTCTTCTCCCATAATATTATTATACTCTTTGAGTAACACTGCATTTCAAGCAAATGCACGTAATCGTAATCACTTATCCGGGAAGTTCTAACTTAGGGCGATGTATGAGAGTGAGAGCCAAAGAATAGAATACTTAAACGTATGTGAGAGGAATGTATTTTTATGTCTATGGAATAGACTAGCAGATTTAGAAATCTTGGCACATTAATCTTTGGAATGTCACTGTCATACATAAAAACTGTCATTTCGAAATATTGAGGTTATGTTGTGTGAGTGTGAGCCCATGTGATTTATTTATAACAGTTTATTGAGTTACAAATATAAGTTAAAATGCAGCACGACGACGTAAGTAATCTATGTAATTAGGTGGAATTGTTTCCTTTCAGCAACTACATTTATTGATGTGGTAACTATTGTTTACAGGTTGTGTGGGCCATTATCAACAAAACACATTGCTCGCACAAAGTAACGTAAGTATTTTGCTGCAAGAATGTATAAAGAAATATGAATTTGCTGGATAACTTGTTAATATGCTTGTGATAAACTTTCCAGGACAAAGACTCAGCAGTTTTGCCGAAATGAGTTCAACCTAACAGGTCTATGCAGCAGGGCGTCTTGCCCTCTTGCTAACAGTAAATATGCGACAATTCGAGAGGAGAATGGTATTATTTATTTGTTCATGAAGACTGCTGAAAGGTATGTATTTTATTTAGTTGTGTTGTTAATCCAAATGGTCATTATAGGATTAGACAAATTGTTTTACACACAATAAAACTTTGAAAGACAATTTTATGGAATTAATACCGGGCTTATGAAGTATCATTTGACCCGAACTATTTTGTTCCAAAGTAATTATCTTGTATTGTATTGTGTTCGTGCTGGTGACGCAACTCCGTCAGGGCTCACATGACACATTACACCTCTGTGTATGCCTTCACTGAAATCAGGCATGATGTTATGATGATGTGTTCCATTTTCAGGGTAATGTTTCCAGCGAAGCAATGGGAGAAAGTAAAGCTATCAAGAAACTTTGAGAAAGCAATATATCAAATCAATGAGAATCTATTATATTGGCCTGCTTTTATCAAAGCAAAATGCAAGCAGAGATTTGTCAAAATAACACAATACCTTATACGGATGAGAAAGCTTAAACTAAGAAGAGTGTAAGTTTTCATTATCTAAAACATATTATTGTGAAAACACTGTCTATTGCCCACAACTTCACCTGCACATAGGTTGAAAATTTGACAGCCACATTTTGACACAAACTGAGATAAAAAATACCTTATGCCCCAGCCCAAGTCATGGTCAACTTGTGTGTCAAAAGTAATTGAAATCTAATCAACAATTTTCTTAATTAACACTTGTCACTGTCTGTGAAGTAGACGCAATAGTTATACAATTGCTGTCAACCATAAGTGGTTTAATGGACAGGGAAAGGGTTGAACCTGTTCCTTTTCATGCTTGATTGAGGAACCCCCCCCCCATGCGGTGTCCAATCATATTGAAGTATATTTCTTGTCATGAAATTTAAGATGAATATGCTGCCTTTATTTATAAGCTGCTTAAAATAATAAAATGTTTTCACTTTACAGGAAAGAATTAGTTCCAATACAGCGTAAGATAGAGAGACGTGAAAGGAGAAGGGAGGAGAAGGCCTTAGTTGCTGCAAGAATAGACAATGCTATAGAAAAACAACTGCTCGAGAGATTGAAGAAGGGCACTGTGAGTATAACTACGTCTTAATACTGTCACAAGCTGCTGTAATAAAGTGCTGTATTGTATAATGGGCTGGTGTCCGCAACTCCACGTCCAAAGCTTTTTGCATACGGGTATGAAAAGGGTTATAACGTTAACGGTTTACTCACACATTGTTTTTTAGGTTTGTTGGTGCTGTCTATATGCCTATTCGCCTTGGCTCTAGTATTTTTCTGCTCAACACACCGACTTACTAATGTTCTTAAAAACACTAGGATAGTCATTGTTTATTTAGTCAGTATAAGGCTGCAAACCAACAACCAGTAGCCCTCATTAGGCCTGCATCAAAAGAAGGGAGCCAGGGAGAGAGGTTTTTGCCCAGGCTTGGCATGATGTAGGTGTAACAAACGTTAAGGCTGCATTTTTACCTGCGAGAAATGCTCACAATTCTTACAAAGCTGGTACATTGGTGATTCAGCTAAAATGTTTTAGATTTATTAAAAAGGATTTTTACTTCATTTTGAGTCTTCTATTTACAAAATTAAACAACCACTTCAGAAGTTTAAAATAAAATTGCAAAGTTAATTACTGTCCCTTTCCTTCATTCCAGTACAATGACATCTACAACTTCCCACAAATGGCGTTTGACTCAGCCCTCAAAGCAGAAGAGATATCCAGTGAGAGTGAGAAAGAAGATGAGGAAGAAGAAGAAGCAGAGAGAGAGATGGAACCAGAACTTGAGAGGGAGTTGGAGCGGACTGTGGAACAGGCTGATGAGTTTGTTGAAGCTGACAGTGACATGGACAGTGATGAAGTAAGTTGGATTTTGTTTCTGGTTCTTATGATTACAAAAGCCTGTGTCTTTTATTATGATGCCATGCATAAATGGGTCGATTTTTAAGGTAAAGCAGCGCTTGCCAGGCTCGGTCCATGGATGAGTGAGCATCCATTACATACCAAGTTTCCTCCGTGCTACAGAAAGGATGTTAAGCCATTGGTCCTGGCTGTCATTTGCACATCTGCGACATTCATTAAAGGTAGTCAGTGGCCCAAAAGTCTAACAACTAGTACCAGGGTCTTACCTGGGTATCTTATTATCCAGTGCTAACTGGTTTGTGGAGGTCAGATAGTCAGTCGCTCCTTCTAAATTACTGGCATTCAGCTGCATCTGGTTAGACTGGAATTGGAATCCATCTATGTTGGGAAAAGGCTAGGCAGATTATGGTGTAGACACAGCAGTAGACTGCCCAGGGTGTGCTGTAGGATTTTTTATACTCATTCATGGCAGCGTCTTAGTATGACACCCTGCTAAACAACAGTTCAATTAACATGGATACCTGTTGATAATATAGAACTCAAGGTCTGGACTGTACCGAATCTACATTAGAATATAATAGAATATACTTTATTGTACACCAAAATTGAAACAAAGGTTTTACAATATTGCTAACAACGACACAACATTGTGAATATTTTTTCATACAATTCATTAATATTTCAGGATTCTGACTCTGGCAAGAAAGAAAGTGCGGTTGTTGGCAGCGACTTTGAATCAGAAACATCGGACATTGAGGTAATTCTTGAATTCTTTGCTACATCATCATCAGACTCACGCCTGAAATAAAACAGAGAGTAAATTTATTTGCATAAAACATGTTGCACGAAAAATAGAACGCAAAAATAAGTTGGCATGAACATTGTACATATGCCTAAACAATTGCTCGTCACTGAGATCGGTACCCTATCTGATTGTGAAGCCAAATTAACAATAGACAGAGACATGGATTTTATGATTGTGATATGTTTTGATAAATAGAGACCGTTAACAGTCCTACGAAGTAGTATCGTCGGTGCAATCCTAAATAATATCATTTGTTTACAGGACATGCCTGCAAGGATACCTCAGAAGAAGAAGGCTCGTGTCGAAATAGAATACGAGACCGAACCAGTCGCCAGTGTATCCAGAAAGAAAATAAAACATTGATTACTAGATTACCTACGTGTTTTCATTCAATACTTTCGCCCATGATACCTTTGTAACACCTACCACCTGACACCTTTGAGAAACTTTGAAAGACTTATAAACTTGAATTTATTATTACCTCTTTGCTGCCAAGCTCAGATATGATATTAAAAAAGGTATGTTCAAATCAACCACAAGTCTTTAGTAAGTAGGAAAAAAAAATAAGATGTAGAGTACAGCATTAGTGCTCGCAAGTTGCGATTTAATGCCTAGGGCGCGAATAGTGTCATTGGATTTTTCCATTTAGAAGTTTTCAATAGCTAGTCGCCCATGAATTGTGCCCGGTTAATAGGCTCACCCCCAAAACATGCACTTTAAACTTCTGTTTACTCCAAACGGGAATACAAGCGTGATGTTACAGTACTAATACTATAACAAATACTCGGAGTGCAAGGTGCAATTGCAACAATGAAAACTATCATAATGATTTAGGTACCTATTCCCTACATTTTATCAAATTATGAAACACAACATAATAGTCTTCTAAGTACTTCTACTATGTAAATTATATTATATTTAACAGCTTTTCCTTTAAGTATAACGCTGCTTTAATGACTTAACTTGACCCCACGTCCTAACAAACAATCGGCTACGACGATAACTTTGGTTAAGATGCGCTCTGAAGTCTGAATCATCTTTTAGAAAATTCTGTCCAATTAAGAACCTACCAAGACAAGACTGGATTTAAACTTACCTATAGTTTGGCTCAGACAACTGTAGGTAAAATAATAGACGCCAGCGTTTTGTTTTAATTTTAAGCCACAACATGAATACACAGAGATATCAGTTCTTCCCCTGACATGACATAAACAACGCACATACAAAGTGCAAAACTAGGTATAAACATGTACCTAAGTATGTATTTTAGATCATAGCAATTATCATTGTGCATATAGACATAGGTTAGTGCCTACAAGTTATCATACATAAACATTATTAGCTAACCTAAGTTAATATTATTCTTATATGTAACTATAAATAAACCACGAGTTTTCCGTTAGGTACAGTATAATGTATCGGCATGTAGGTACAAATCTGTGATGTGATGTAAACAGTTTAATAAGCTAATTACTAGGTACATAAATTTAGACTCCGTTCATAAATTTAGACTCCGACAGGTTCATACATTTAGACTCCGTGCGTCATACACGCACGCCCGATTGAGAGTTCTACGTACCTGTGGTGCAGTAGTAGAGAGAGAGATGGCGCTAGACAGTTTCTCTTTCTCTCTCTCACTCGAAATAGAACTAGAACATTCCTGCATTAAGGCGCCATAGTAGGCCACCTGACCTTATAAGCTAATTCATCATCAGCCTACGGCAGTCCATTGCTGGAAGTAGGCCTCCTCAACCGCACGCCACACAACTCAATTTTCGGCAACTCATTCAGTTGCTACAAGCCACCCTGCGAAGATCGTCGCTCCACCGAACCTGAGGGCGTCCCACCTTACGCTTGCCGAAGCTAGGATAAGCTACGAAGCTAAGTTGATGAACTAATTGATAACAGGAAAATGTCTGTTACTAATCAAGGGTTACAAAACCTATGTACCTATTTGGAATATCTACCTACTTTAGTCGTTTAAACCTAATTTAAATAACTAAAAGGCCCTTCAACTTCATCATGAAAAACTTTTTTTCTATTCTAACAGAAATCACGAAAGAAAAACTAGATGTTCCCTATATTTTGTCGATATACTACAACAGAAATGTATAAATTTAAATATATATATATATAAGGCATTTTTACCTAGGACTCATACATAATGTCATTGTGATGTGACAGTCCCTTTCCAAAATGCTCGATGAGCAATATTAACGCGCGCTTTTCCTTACGATTGCGTACATCGAAGATTTAACATTATGATTGTCATACAAATGAAAATTCAATCTGAATTCAATGTCGGGACTTAATTTAAGATCTGATGAATGACGCTTAATTCTCGCATTTAATTATTTTAGCATTGTGTGCTAATTAATGTCTTCACAAAAGATTCTTGACGAGAATTTCGCGAAATGAAGTGTCTGTGATCTGATCAGAATTCAGAATAACATTTTAGAGGATCGTAATGTGGGTACCTAGATACTTGATGGCTCGTTCGACAGTTTGTTAATAAATTTTGTTAGGGAATGGTGACTCAAGTGCCTACTTGAAGTGCAAGCGACGAATATAAAAATATGTAGGTACTTCAGTGTTATCGGAGTCCTGGCACTTCAGTTTTATTTTGTTTATGATTCGTTACCCACTTGAATTCTAAGAAAAAAATCTGAGTGTGTCAAAGCGTATTTTGTAGTTTTTTTTAGACGTAAATATGTATACAAGAATGGGTACCTACGGACATCGATGGGGTAAGATTTTTTTGTTGTTGGCACACTAGACGATCGCAAAAGTTATTTATAAAATATTAATTGTATCTAGAACACAGAACATATATACCACTAAAGCGGATAAAAATTGATTGATCTAGAAATAGCGAGAATGTAAATTGAAGTATCCAAAACTCACAGACATAATGTTATTCGAGGTTTTACAAATTGAGTTTCAACTTTGCTTTGAGTGGACTTCGTTGTGTTCACAAAAATGTTTTGTGCATAATTAATTATTTGATTGGCTATATTCATCGGAACTTGGAGCTCATCAGCTTTATTAAGTTTGTGTCTGTACCTACCATTAATGAACAACATGTTTTTTTTTGTTTTTAAATAAGATCAGGAACTTAACTCTCAGGAGTTTTAACAGCAGATTATTTCCGACAAACAAGCTTACTTATTATCCTCTATGATAGTAATAGTTTCTATAATAGTCTGCAATATTTTAATTTTAAAAGAATCACCCACTTAGAATTAGATTAGTTTATGTGTGTGTATCGTAGTCTATGTCAGGGGAATCCCCTAGAATACTTACTTAGTTATCGTAAACGATTGCTTCGTGTGTGACTAAAATTAGATTCAACCTTTTGACCGCTACGCTACCGGGCTCCAGGGACACATTTATTTGTGCCTTATACCTACCTAGGTACCTTACATACCTACGACTAAAGACAAAAACCGTGACATACTGGATCCAAATTCGAATTGCCAACATGTACCTATTTAAATTCGATTCAGATCAGAGAAAAATCCATTTTGTTTAGATTTAAATTGGTATAAATAGTCATCCTAAGGTCTGACAACTTTAAATTACTTTTCATTATAAAGCTATTAGATATTATAAAAAGTAGTCGGGTAGGTACCTACCCCGGGCAATAGGTTCTAAGAAATAATTATGTTATATTCATAACACAGATTCGTAACATACCAACATAATTTTATGTCGAAAAAGGAACTTAACCGATATTTTATCAAGGCTAGACTTGAACATGTAATGGCCAAATGTAGGTTTATTTTACACTTTAATTTCTGAGAAAACGGGATGTCAAGTCCCATCTAGTAAAATATTTTTGGTCGGGTAATTGTAGGTACTTACTTAATCTTGTTGTGATATTTATTAAGTACTTATGTATTTTTTTAGGTAGGTTACCTACTTTGTGATTATATCACATTCGTGAGTCAATGAACAGGCCGTGACCATAATATTGACTTGATGTATGTACGTTAGTTCAATATCAAATTCGTTTTTCGGAATGTTTAAGGTTTACAATATAGACCATGGACTTACTTCCTTGAATTAACATTCTAAACTTACTCTGTACCACAAACGGACATACATAATTTTGTAGGTACTTATCCTCATCATCACCCTGTTCCAACATTACTATAGGTCTTAAGTTCACTGACGGACGACACACAACTACTGGGTCTAAAAGCAGTTGGACAAGAATTCCTTGCTTGCTTGCTGGTATGAAACTATACGTAGGTACCTACTACATAAGGCGATCCTTCTTAGCAATAATATCAGGTAAGTAGAACTAGTTTTTGTAAATTAGGTAGGTAGGTATAACATAGGTGCGTCATCTAGATTCTGACTAGGCTTATGTCAGCAGTTATCCACGTCCAGTCATCTAGCACGCGTTGCCGTGGCCGCCATGGAAATCTTTAAACAGACTTCGAACCCAAGTCGGCCGGAGCAAAGACAATCTCTGCAAATGGGGGTTCATGGACGACTCAGACCTCAAGTGCGTATACGGCGTTTCCCGACAGACAATGGCACACCTTCCATCTTGCACCGCATGCCCTAACACCTGCGCACTTGATGATCTGCTTACTGCATCAGTGAGCGGAGTTCGCGTGCTTGAATTTTGGGCTAAACATAATATTTGAACTTATTTGCCATCGATACGCTAAGAAGAAGAAGAAGAACTTTTTTAATTTTTTATTTATTCGATGGATGGATTTAGGATTGGATGGGCTTACTCTTGACCTCAATCGTGTCCTGAGAACAGAGATGAAGTAGACGATGGAACGAACTAGCCCAAAACAAGCCTATTAACTCGCGTCTAAAATAGATTGGGGTCATATGAACTCGAGAACACCGACGCAGGCAGGCGATTCCACTCCTTGGCAGTGCGCAAAATAAACGATGTAAATGAAATGTGCAAAGCGCTTCGTGCGAATGTGTGGAACTGTGGACTATCGACGAGGTACGGGTGATAACCTGCAGTACCTACCTCTGGACTCCCGATGGAAGAAGATAGATGGTGGAATGAGCCCGTGGAGCTCTTGGGCACACTCAAACAAACTGAAGGAATCTAAGTTACTTTGATCAATATACCTACCTACTTTAAAATATTGATGAGGTAGCTGATGTAAAAGCTTAATCACTTTAGTGAGAAGTTTACTGACAATAATATTATACGGTCTACCACAAAACATTAGACAAACTACTCACTCAATTCCTGATAAATTATACCAACTAACTAACCACATATGAGGAATGAACATAAACAAACCATTTAGAGTTAACAATTTCAACTTTAACTCAAAAGCTTTACGGTACAGATTTGCTTATGTAAACTTTAAGTATTTTTTATCTCACACAGTCGATGCATGCTTGTTGCTTACAAAATAAAAGGTCTCCCTGAGACTTTAGTGCGGTCAATTTGAGATCTGTTCCCGTAGAAGACAGTCGAGTCGTGTCATAAAATATCAAGATGAAGTTAGTTTTGGTTGTTATTTGTGCCATGATTTTGGTTGCATCGTCTCAGATGATCACACTGGAAGATCTGCTGAGGGCTTACGACATTTCCTCAGATGTTTCCACCAACGAAATTGGTAATGGTAAGTTGTCATAAGGTGAACCTGTCTTTTTTGTCTTTTGTTTTGTCCGCATTGTTTCGTAGTTAATTATTATATCTTCGCCATTTTTTTCTTCTTTCCTGTTAAAATAATATCCGATAATAGGAAAGCTGTGATAGTGTGAGGAACGTGCATTTTAGGTTTTTTCTTGAAATAATTATGATTGCAATATTAATTTAATACTGGATGTAAAAATTAAAAGTAGCTAAATAAAATATCTGGTATTATTCAAAAAACTTCTATTATCTTCTTTAACGAATTAATGTCATTATTTTGTGTTATTGTTCTCCTTGTCCATGGTCTGGTACAACAGTACCTACCTACCTATTTTAAATTTTGCTGGCCCGAAACTTTGCGACTCTCCGACTTCAATGTCATTTTATGTCTAACACAGCACAGTTTCACAACTCAGGCGCAGTTTTTTTATCTAAGGATGTTTTGGACAAGCTGGATTGTGGAGGTCAAGTGGCACTTGCTCTTAATAAAAAGTTGATAACTAAGTTAAACTGTAGTAAGTACTACCGAGTTCACTGACGACCATTTTTCGATCACCTTTCGACCTTATTACTAAGGAGTAATAAGGTCGAAAGTGGTGGACCGTCAGTAAACTCGATAGTAGGTAACTATATTAACAACATCAAATAGGTAACATAGTAAGTAGGTACCCCTTTCAATATTTTGTAGGAGAAACGCAGCGCCATCGTTCTATGTAATGAAAATCAATTTTATTAGATCGATATAACTATTTTACGAAATATTGTACGAGTATTAGTTGAAATACAATCCTATTGCAACGTTCAGCTGGTATTGGTGTAACGACCAGTTTGAGTAGGTAGTAACATTATTTTTATTTCTTTTTCAGGAGGAAATTCGGTGAAGGTGGCCAATGAGGCTCTGTTCATACCGATGAACAGAAGTTTGCGGTCGTGTACCTCTGGAGCCTGCAACTTCGTGTGCAAAATGCTGGGCTACAAGTACGGCTCGTGCGTCAATCCGGATACATGTCGGTGCTACAGTTAAATTAAGTGATTTTCTCGAAAAATCTCCCCAGTGTAAACTTAGCCTAAGTTTTTGGTATTTAGTTAACACAGGCTCTTTGTATTAGTTTTTTTTTTTAATAAATATGTCTCATCGACTCTTTTTCTGAGTTTCATTTTCATTAGGTACACTTTTGTAAACCCTTTTAAAATTTCTAGCCAAGCCAAATTGATGTAACTTTTAATAGACTCTATTATAGAATTAATTTTAACCTTTAACCTCTCTGTCACACCTAATATGGGAGGTGAAAGGTATTCAACTTCCTCATAAAATCCTAACACAGTTTTAGAAGACTTTTGATAAGAAACAAGCTATCGCACTGATCTTTCATCGCTGTTGTCTCAACAACGTTTTAACTGATCTCTACCTACCTCTACTACTATAAGTAGGAATAAGAACATAGACCAACAGGAAAAATGATGATAAGGTGAACTATTTACTTACTTACATACATAGATGTATTTCTGCTACCTTGTTTTGAACTGTGTCTGTGTGTATTACTTGGATAAATAAACAATTATTATTAAAAAAAAAAAAAAAAAAAAAAAAAAAAAATAGAACAGGAAATATGAGCACTTCTAACTTCAACCTACACTGGTAGGTACCACCTAGGTATCTATGAAACTTACCTAGCTTCGTAATAACGTATGCAGCGCACATAAGCCGTCAAACGACATTGGACCTTTTCCTTACATTTTTCTTTCTAGATATGATGAGGGTCTTAGTTGACTCGTGTCGTTCTGAATTTTTTGTATCTCTCGATTCTGAACCAACTAGCCTTAGATTTACTGTTATTTCTAAGCGTACCATGGTCTAGATCAGGGATTCTCAAAGTGGTGCAGGTGGACCCCCCCAGGGGTCCACGGAAGATCCGACTGGGGTTCTGTGTTGGCGTGAAAAATTATGGGGGGTTCACAAGTTGTTGTAAGTGCGGGTCCACGAAAATGTATCTGGTTTCGATAGTGAAGAACAAAAATGCTTTACCTATCAATGTAGGCTGATAATGAACTACTAAAAAAATCCAAATTTTTCCGTGAAAAAATAGTCGTATTAAGACTTTAAAATTCTAATTTTCTGATTTTTTTTCCAAAATTTTTTTAGGAGCAATTTCTAGTTCTTAGTCTAAAAAAATTAAATTTTCCATCGTTAGATCTAATCTTCAATTTTGATGAGTTTTGGGAGTACAGTAGGATGTAGCAGCAGCGGGTTCACTGAAACCAGAAAATTTTGAAAGTGGTCTACGAGAAAAAAGTTTGGCAACCTCTGGTCTACACATTGTACTTCTGACCTTTAGTGTAAACAGTGGCTATAATTATTATCTACGTATCTGTCGTAAGTGCAAACGTAGCGAATGCCATCTGACCTATACCATCTGACTGTTGCAAGATACCAACATGGTAAAACCCAGTTATCTGGAATTATCTAGATGATTGTAATAATAGGTAGGTGCTTGTTATGACGACTTCTAGTTACCTACTAGAAATGTCCTAGTGCAGGTTATGGTCGCATTATAATTGTGGTTCCATAATCACATGCAGCATTAACAAGTTATGGACGTAAAGCTAGTCATCATCTATCTGAATACTGGTATTTTACATGGAGCAACTGCCAATCTGACTTCCACAACCCAGTTACTAGACGATACGATACCTCTTGGTAAGACTTGTAGTCTGACTTTCGCGCCACATACTATCTCTAACGACTGTCAAAGACATACAAATGACAGTCGGGATCAACCGACGGCTTAACGTGTTTTCTGAGCCTCGGAGGGAACTCAGTATGTAGATAATAATGGTCACCCATCCACGGACCAGCCTCAGCAAGCCCTGCTTGACATCGAAGTTATTATTTATCGACGAGCCCCACGACAAGTAGTAGTAGTTGTAAGTATGCAAGTAGTATAGGTGTAGTTAGTAATGATGAGCTGAAAGGTCAGATCTCCATTTTTATTGAGCATTTGGACACAAAAAATATTACGGACTGTCAAATTCACGTTACCTACTGTGTTTTTGAACGACTAAAATGATGAAAGCTGATCAAAATTAGTAAATCTCCTTTAGGTATTTGCATAAGGATATTCGCATGGATGTCCTCCGCCCTGGGGTGGGCGAAGTTGTCTGTTAAACTCGATCTGACTGAACAGATTTTACATTTACTGATAAGTATATCCTGAAGTGATTTTATAAAAAAAAAACATTTCGAAGACAAAAATAGCGATAGGCATATAAATAAAAGTCTTTATAAATTTAACTCATTATAATATATCAAACATAAGACCAACACGAGGTAGGAGAATTAATACCTACTAGCATAATACAAAAGTTTTTTTGATACAAGCAAAATGTCTTTTGTCGAACGCACACTTTAAACTAATGTTTCATGAAAACACCCGAATAGGTACACTCTGTATACAAGGTTTAAACAGACTCTTCACGAAGCCGTCAACCGAGCATTCTGTACATCAAACTAAGTAACTTGGCGCAAAAATTATTGATGGGATCTGACTTTTATTTTGTTCTGAAAAATCATGATTTACGATAGCGCTCTGCTGATGGATGCATTGAATAGTCATGGAATAGTCATAGCGGTCATGGAAGTATTTAAAGTAAAGTTAAACATTTAAAACTGGAATTTTAATAAAAGAAGCTGTGATAAAGTTGGAACGTTGACCTTCAATATCTCCGGAACTAGAAGATTCCCAGGTTTGTACAGGAACAAAAATGTTATCGCAAACAATTGGGCAGAAGCAGTACTTCTCGGCTTCATTAAGGGTCTTTTTACACCCTGTAGTAGATAGACTAAGAGCTGGCATTTTAGAAAGAAAAACATTATTAACGACACAATTATTAGAGTTTTTAACAAAAATGGTTAGTTGTAACAGTTACAAGTAGATGAAGAGACGCATACGCCGTGATCGAAACCGAGGTATTTACAAATTTGTACACACTGGTCGTTGATGCATTCTTTCAAAGTCATTGGTATGTATAGGGCCTGTGTTGCTATTTTCACTTGGTCATCTGAAACAACAAAACGAATTAGTATGGATGTGAATATTGATTGAAAAGCAGATAAGTAGTTAATTACACATGAGTATTTGAGCTTTTAAGAAAGGTTTCCCCGGAGTCTGGATTTTTGCCCAGTAGTCTCGTCCTTATCACATGGGGCTTAAACATAACTGGCTAAATGTGGGCGAATTATAGGTAAGTACGCCTCTGCCGCACCCTTCGGAGATTACATAAGTGATGTTATGGTTTTTATGGGGAAGCAGTTCTAGCGCGACTACTCAAGAGCGTTGTGGACAGGGGTTGATGTGTTGCTATTTGAAAAATATGGATTCCAATTGCCAATATGTACTATCAAAATTATAGGCGCATTAGACATCTTAGTTTGTCTATGATTAGACCAATTATAGACGAACTAAGATGCTACGAACTTTCCCCTAACACATTTTGAGATTCATATACCTAGGTCAGTGGGTCATCTTTAACCACTGTTTGAGATGATACCAAATACACAAAGAATCATAATTCCTATCGAAAGTTATAAATAAAGTCTTTTAAAATAGAATATAAATAAGATATCGTGGAACCGTAGTACGCCTTTTTGAATATCACGAGCGAAATTTCAGTGACTTTCTATAATAGCACCGTTGGATTTGGACCAACCACCGCCCGTTTCAGCGTCGGAAGTTGAAATACCAACAGTGCAATCGTATTTATACACCCATTTAGATACAGCGTACTGTTAGTGAAAACGAAAATATTATTATGTAAATTCATATGTCTGTTTTCACTGAAATCAGCACTAGAAAATCAATATCACATGCACATAATAGGCATTTAGAAGCCGTTGTGGCATTTAGTCCGCCTATGTACCACTCACGTACATCAAGTAAAAAAAAAAAAAAATAATTTGAAAACGGTCAAGATTAAATGCTACATTTTTACAACGGTATATCAGAAACACTCACCTAGCGACATGTCGTACAAACTCAGTAAATCTCTAAATGTGATCTTTGCATTAGCTACCACGAGCATTGCAGCAATAACGGACAATACTAGCAAAAATTTCATTGTGATTTAATTAATACGAGTATTACGAACTTCCTGAAAGGTGACACAACAACAAGTTACCAGTAAGACGAAGTGACAAATAGATCGTTATGCCATCAGTCCCTATATTTATACGTCAAAGCTCTGATACTACATGGTTCCCTAGTCAAATGGAGTGGGAACTGTTGCATATAAATTTAGCTTTACTATTGTGTATTTTATTGCTTTGCAATAGAGCTGTAAATAATTTGATGTATAATGTCAAGTTTTAGTTTTGGTTAGGTTGATAAGAAGCGACGATAAGTTGTACTGAAAAAAGGTCAATAAATATTGAAAAGAGCTTATTTAGCATTATCGCTACGAATTGCTGTTGTTAAATTGCCTTTATTTAATGGTTACTAGCTTAGTCGAGGAGCTTAGAATAAAGCAGTAAGTAATAGGAAAATTGGCAAATGAATTTCAATCAATAACCAATTGATGAAAAAATTAAAAAGGTCTTAGGCTCGAACCCAAGCAGGCACATTGCCTACTTTGTGTAATACAATTTGTTTAATCACTGTAACTTTCAAAACGGCGAGGAAAAGATGTAAGGAAATCAGCGTGTCGTAGAAACTAGAATTCAAAAGCATGTGATTCGAAGTTATAGGTGTATGAAGAACAGGGTGTACAGTTCCTCTATACTTTATGGAAAAGGGAGAATTCTCAGCACGTGTAGCATGACCACCGTAGAAACGGGTTTTGTCGACGGAAGAATAGACAAATTGACAATAGAAATCTTTCTACTATCTGTCATTTTTCAGCATGATTCAAAACCCGTTTCTAAGGTGGTCATGTTACGCGTGCAGCCGGGTGTTGTGTCTGGTAACAGGGTGGAAAGGACTCCAACGCAAAAACCGTTACCACGTGTTCAGTAGGTACATCCTTCTAAGCAAAAAAACAACTATTTCCTACAAAAGTGCTATACCTACACGGTTAAAATGTATGGAACTGCTGTTTATTTTCGCGTCGGTGTACCTTGCACCCCGTATAGTCTTAAGTCGTGGATACCTTTAATAACGCGAGTCAAAATTTTGATGTTTGCTTGTGTCATAGATGGCGCTGTATAATTTTTGTAATGCCGCTAAAGAGTTTTTTGACGCCATATTTCTTTCTTTAGGTTATTCTAAATCTAGATCAAAAGATACATTATTGTCAGGGTCATTCGCCAAGGTTAATTAAGTAATCTAATCGTTGACTAAAGTCAACGGCGTACTTGGGTTCGGCCGGGAAAGTACCGCGCTCATACAAAGAGGAGCATTCAACGATTACCCAGCCTATTGCGTTTCGCCTCGTGAATCACTTTCTGTGATGAATATTAGAGGGTGATACTCAAAACAAATGAAGTGACATCAATATGCAATTTTTAGTAGACAGGAAACAAAAATAGATAAAGTATTTGTTTAGTTTGCAGAAGGAAAATAATAGGCAATTAATACGTTTAATAATAATAGTATAACTATAAATGTATGGCAACGTGGTAAAATAACTATAGTTTAGGCTAATTAATGATAAATGTTGTGGTTACTGTGGCAAGGTTACAAAAACATGTGTATATTTTTACTTGATTACCACTAATGGGTAAATAACCTATGTGCCTTTGTAATGTGCCACTTTATTAACAGGTCTATCAGCATCTGCCTAGCCTTTTCCCAACTATGTTGGGGTCGGCTTCCAGTCTAACTGGATGCAGCTGAATACGAGTATTTTACATGGAGCGACTGCCTATCTGACCTCCACAATCCAGTTAGTACCAGGTTATACGATACCCCTTGGTAAGACTGGTAACAAGACAACAGACCCGTCACAGTCAGTCAGACAGTCTGATTAACAGGTCTGGCTATGCTTTGTTTAATTCCCAGTCGTGTATAGAATGAGACACCTGTCCCCAATTTAAGAAATAATAGGGAAAGGACCATGGAAGCCGTGGCTGAAGTCCAATAAATATAGCGGATAGAGATAAAGGACCATGAAATTTAAAAAAAAAAACATGTGCAGCTTATGTCCAAAAAATCCCTATAATATCATCATACGCAGTAACAAAGTAGGTCGATTTTTGCATTTGATGATTAATGATTGAAATTATCTTAATGCAGATAGCATTCAATAGATAACATGAATTAATGGGTTGATACGATTTTGAAGACTCCTCGTTAGATTTGCAAAAAAAAATTCAGCGTCCTTACTTTTTAACGGACTTCAAAAAAAGGAGGAGGTTCTCAATTCGGTTGTATTTTTTTGTGTTTTTGTTACCTCATGTCTTCGTCATTTATGAACCGATTTGAAAAATTCTTCTTTTATCTGAATGACTCTACGTCCCAATTGGTCCCATAGACATCAAAATCGTTTCAGCAGTTTGGTCATCCAAGTAAAAGAAATTGCGAAATTGATACTTGACAAGGATTTGTGTGTGATGCGATAACTAAAAAGGGTAAAATAAAAACGTTTTTGCAAAAAAATAACCGACTTCCAAAACAAAACACTAAAAATAGTGGAAAATAACTTTACTTTCGGAAGTCGGTGCCAAAAAAGTCAATGAAACAAACAATAGTCACCGACTTCCGAAAGTAAAGTTATTTTCCACTTTTTTTAGTGTTTTGTTTTGGATAGCATCCGGCCATATTGATTTTGTTAACATTAAATGTAGCCTATGTTACCCGGACTGTAATACTAATAACGAATCGACTGTTTTGGCGCAACGTTGGAACATAAAAATATTACAAACATACATAAACTGCTAAAATCATAACCCTTCCTTTTGACTTTGCCGTAGTCGGGTTGTTAATACTATCATACAACAACCCCATTTAAAAAACATTAGAGGCCAGTTCAATTAAATTCACAACGTAAATACAGAACGGTACTTGTACAGGTGCTAGTTTATTTTCTCGAACATTCGTCTGCCACAAAAAAAAACTAAAACCTTTGTTCGAACCCTTATTTATGTATGAATGAGCCATTAGTTCAACCGCGCGCTGGTAGAGAGCGCCATCGCCAGTAGCCCACAAAAAGCCACTATTGTTCGCTCTAGTGTTTTTCTTTTCGTAGTTGCATAAGAATCGAGCATTGTAGTTATGGGCACCTAGTTTGGATAACAGAGTAGCTTTGTGAGGGTGGTTAGTAGTGGTACCCAAGTATATTCGGTGGGATCATTATCAACTGCCTAGCCCTATCCCGTGTGGACTGCCTCCAGTCTTACCAGTTAATACCAGTTTTTATATGGAGCGACTACTGGCCATGGTTATTATGTAAATAGCAAAGTCTACCGCAGATCGTCTTAAGGTAGCCATACAGGTAAGGTTATGCGTGGCAGTTTGAAATATGCATGCAAAACCGAGTTCTATTTTAAGGATTACTGTAATGTGTTCTCCTACACACGTTCATGCATGTCCGTACAGTTTTACTGGACATGCCAAACTGCGCACGCATAACCTATCGTTTATGGCTTAAGGCGGTTGTAGTGAGATCGGTTCTGTGCAAAGTGATATTACTTTTTCACGTATACGACAAATAACTTAGCTCCACACTAAATGAATGCAAATGTAAATCAGCCTTTAGTGACACAGACGGGCCTCTAAAGCCAAACTTCTTCTAAAACTATATTTAACAGTGATGTGCTTGTGCGGTACTTAGTTTACCAAAGTTGGAAAAAAAAATCTAATTTCGCTGCTACCCTCTTCACAATTTTCTGTGTACTATAGTGTAGTGTTCCTACTGAAGTATGAACCTTCAAACCCCCAATCGGGGTAACGCGTGCGAGAGGAGATTAAAAATGTAATTTCCGATGGCTGTGTGGGCACTTCCTTGCTGGAATCACTGTTAGGGCTCGTACACGTAGAGAGTTTAGAATCTCACGTTCTATGTTTCTAGCAAACATTTGGTCGCAAGTTTTAATATGATTTCCTCTTTGGGCTAGTGGACAAAGGTCGGTGATATTTACAGTAACAAACCGGAATCTGGATTTTGGTTACGTTAAGTTTCCATTACCTTTAAAATCATTTGGTTACTTACTGCCAATGAAACTTAATGAAACATTCTGTATACTATATACTTATTGATACTGTGTCTTGACTGCTTGCTCTAAATTTCCCTACTTAGTAACACCATAATCTTCCAAACTAATCGGATGCAGCTGAATACCAGGATTTTATATGGAGCGATGCCTAACTGACCTTAACAAGCCAGTCTGGGTAACACTTGCCTAGTGTACTTGAAGTATGTTAGTCAAACATTGCCAAATGAAAAAGAACTTTAAGATGATTTAAAATTAGAAATTTGGGGTAAAGTATTCAAACACTTATGTTTATGTTAAGTTGCTAAAACAATTTTTTTTTCACCTACTAAAATATTTATACCATGTACATGACGTCCATTATTTACAAACTATAATTTTAGACTTAGTAATGTAATAGTATAGTATAACGGGCTGGTGTCCGCAATTCTACATCTAAAGCGCGTATTTTGCGTCAAAAAATTCATCGGTATCGCTGTCAATGGGAAAAGTGCCCAGAAGGCTGGCAGTACAGACACGTTCCTATTCAAATTCAACAATATGAATAGTGACTATATTCCCAGTTTGTACAGCCCCTTATAAGATTGGCTTATGATGTATTGGTTTTTAGCAGCTTTATGTCTAAACCTTTAATGTACTGACATGCTAGCCTAATAACTTGTATCAAGCCACTATTTGATGTACATACTTCAGTGTTGCTTGATTGAAAAAGCATTACAGTGCGGGGATAGACAAGTTTTTTCTCCGAGCAGACTTTTAAACCTAGGTACAACAAGGTGACACTGAAGTTGCAATTTTATCACTCCTTTTAGAATTAACCCCTCGCCACCGCCTCAATTCTTGAATACATAACCAAAAATGTTACAACAATTTTTGAAATTGCTTTATCGCCATCAAACAACATTTTAAAATCTCAAACGTCAGCGGTCGTAACCATAGAAAGGTCGTAAAATGTTTAAAAAGTGACATTGGCTGGTCGTAAACGGTCGTCTCGTGGGGTAGGTACTAGGGTCGCAGTCGGCCCCAAGAGGTCATCATTATGTATGTAAATGCCTCGGCCACTGCACTCCCGCGGGAGGGGTTCTCGTCTTGCCAGCGATTTTTCTCGCATTTTATTTATTAGGGTACTATCGGCCCTCGATACCCGTTTATCTGTCAGCTTCATGTGAGAGATATTTATTCGTTTGTGTGCCAGACTTATAGAAAAAGATGTTGGGCTATTTTTCTGTGGTCCTGTTTTACAAATAGTCTTGTTATTTTCCCGTTTATGAAGTGCTGTACCTGTCGGACACGTTGTTTAAATTCTAATGGACTCTTTAGTCAACATTCTGTATTAGAGGAAGATTAAGGGATACAAATGCTTATTAAGTACAATAACACTGTGGAACCTGGTGGACAAATTCTCTACTTCAAGTTCAGTATCAATCTATACAAAAACTGATACCTAACGATGGCTGGCTTCAAGACGATACCTACCACGATGGATAAAGAGATCAATATCAATTTATAAATCAATTTGTCTGCTTTGTCTAGACAGGTTGACATGCACGTCATTAAACCGGGTTCTGGCTCACGTAGTAGGTACCCTCCTACTCCACCATTCTATGAAATGTCCTAAGCTATCCCCATTTTATCAGTCAGCACGTAAATTTGCCAGGCCATTCATGTTATTTATAGCGGAGTAGGTGATCGAAATGGTTTGCAAGTGTTTGATCAGCAGTTGGGAGGTTTGTCAGCTGAGTATACGGTACGGGTACGTATTCAATGTACTGCAACGTGGAGTTAGCCTTTTAATGTATGCGCCTACTAAAGATGGATGGACATGAATTAAATGGGGTAAAAAGAGTGCTTGAATTCTAAATACTCCCTAACATTTTTTACGCGATTCGATTCTGCTTTCCCATATTTCACATGTTTAAAACATGAACAAAAAACAGCTAGTCGTATAAAAATTGCCGTAAGAAGATCTCTGTTTTAAAAATAACAAGCCAATCATAATTGCTGAACAAAATACATAATTTCAGACAAAACGCTGTAATTAAAATGATCACAAGGGCTGCTAATTATTTCAATACAATTAGCGAGGAGTGTACACGGTTTGCATTTAAAAAGGACTGTCAGACTCCTGAACACGTCTTATTTGTCCTTGGTCATGAAAGCGCACTTTGAATTTGGAATACGAAAAATCATAGCCAATAGCGCCGATTCTGTTGTTTTAAAATTTCCGAGCATAGAGGGAGGCGGGAGGAACAAACATAGAGTGAGTGATAAAAAAGATATACTACAAAAATATTCATTATTTTAATATAATATAACATCATGCCTGTAATCCTCGAAGGGTTATGCAGAGGTGTAGGTACATACCTAATTGACAGTACACCCACATTTCGCCAGCTATTTTTAAGTTTTATGTAATAGGGGGAGGCGGCCTTTTGCTAACAATCGGGCATGAATATATACTCCGTGGTTGCTACTGAAAAATTTCAGATGGAAAAAACAAATAACACTTAGCCCGACCTAGGAATCGAATTCGCAGTCTCATGCTTAGCAGTCGCGCTTGCGACCCTTGACCAACGCGAATATTTTCTCACAAATCATCATAATAAAGTTTTTCCTAGCACAATAACTTAATATCATTATAAGTTCTATATTGACTATGAAAGCGACTGTGAATGTAGTATGTTACGTAAAAATGTTGCTGAAAACACATCAGTGCGTTTTCATGCAATAATTTAGCCACCTCTAGTTGAACCTAGGTCTAATAACAACTGCAAACATAAATCTAGATCTCAATTTTCGGATATCATAACTCTGGATTTTCCACTTGTTCATAACTCACACGTTATTTTATTTATGAGTGACGTTATTGTCCATATTTTTGTATTACACGAATCGTTATTACCAGCTAAGCCATGTCCTGGTTGAGCTCAGTTGACGGCGGTTAAACCATTCGGTAGTCAGCGTGTTTGCTTATAATTATCATGTGCCTGGAACTTGATAAAGAGCAATGCCATAGACTAAACAATTGTTACTGAATTGCAAAACAAAAAGGGCTCTATCAAAGCGGTGACTTAAGTGCTTATGCGAGCACACATGTATACGTTTAATGAACGACGTAAACAAAAACGAAAGAGCTACACAAAACAATATAGCTCTCTTATCCAAGTGCCTAAGTAGGCACTTTCACAAAAGTTGTTTACTAAAAGAAGTTACGCCTCCCGAGATAAGCCCAAGCACCTTATACATACATAAACACTGGCCTTTTATTCGTGACACATAATAATGAACAAAGAAAGCGAATATAATGATCTCGAAGCTATGTCGAATATTCCGTATCACTTGAGCGATCACCAATACGGCTTCGCAATATCGGAATACCTCCGCCGCGGCATGCGCTCAGTAGTTCTGTATTAATATCACCCTTAATTACAGGACGGGGTTGACAGTCGAGTTCTCACGTCTTCGGAGTTCATACTTCGCAAATATTGCAATTTGCGATGTTCATTTTGCACCGTTCATGAAACATTCTGATTTTGTTCGTTGTTTTTAGGTTTTGCCTGGCGTTCATATTGTTGTTAGATCAGTTATCATAATGATTTTGATTACTAATAGGTAAAGTGTTGCATTGTTCTATTGGCGATTCAATAAAATTGACAAGAGGGTGCTGTCGGTTAAAAATATGAAATTGTTGAAAAAACAAGATGGCGACTTAAGTACCGCCAAAAGAACCATGCACTATATAAAATATTTTGTAAGTAAATATAAAATTTAACGCACCCACTAAAGTGTGTATACCTTCAAAACAGGAAAATGGTGAACCGCACTGCATAACGTGGAACACTTGAACGTTGGTCGATTGCTCATTTAAGTTGGTACTGAAATACTTTATGAATTTCTCATGTTGTCCTTAGTTCTTTGAGTAGTTTTTAGTTGAGTCATCTTGACATCCACAATCAATTAATGGCCTATCGATATTATTATCGACACACACTCTGCTGGGTATAAGCCTCTCCTTTCTTGTGTCAAACTTGTTCAATGGTTCCTGATATAATTAAATATGTTCTAAGTAAATTCGGAGCTCTATTTTCAGTGTTTACAATGCCCAAACACTATTAAAAAGAAAATTTTAATCTCTCATAAACAAACAAATAAAACTATAATTCACAAGATCCCTTAATGTTAACAAATAAAATCTTTCATTTAAATCGTATTTGTGCAAATCTACAGTTAACAAAATAAATATTGAAGTTAAATTGAAACAAAATTTACTAGCGATCAATTTTAAATGAAAAATCTGCTTAGCTTAATAGATAAAATATTTACAGTAGGTCTGAAGGATGGGTTACTTCATTTTGTTTATCTTGTTTGTCGATGAGGCTAGTGTAGAGTGGGGACTATCGATTTATCTACATATTTCAGTGCGATTAATAACGATTTCTTTGTAATCTTACCCACATCAAGTTGTTGGCAACTGTATCAGTTCGTTTAAGCGTTTGAAGTGGTGTCAAACTTTTGTTTTAAAATTCATGTCCGTGTTGAAGTTTGAAAAACTGTGCTGCAAATGGGCGGTATTTAATGATACACAGAAAACAAAACATGACCCCATATTATTCCCAAACGTTTAGGCAGAGGAGTACTTAAAGTACTCCAACATTCCGCATGTTATGTTATAAGTAGTCCCATCATGACACACAGAATGTTTAAAAAATTATCCTATGAAATTCCATTTATTTAAATCCACTAAATATATCGAGTCACAAAGTCGATTAATACCTAAAATATATTGCCCATCTCTAAACCTATAGAGCTCTCGGGCTGAAATCAAATCGGTTTAAATGAATTCCACTTCATCAATCGTTGGTTGCTCGTACACTAATTAATGTGTCTAATCGAGAACAAATATCCGTTAGGGGAAGGGTTCTCAATAGGTATTTGTATCGTTTTAGGGATAATTGATAACCTGTCCTTCAATCGTGAGGTTGACGAGATTAGACATGGATTCCCAAAGCCAGGGTCGAGTAGATAAAGGAAATTGATTAAAATGGATAACTGTTGCCCGATTCCTAAAATCTAACCGTGCGTTTTTCAACTCGTGTTTCTAAGAACATTTGCAATCAGATAATGCAAATATTCTTAGAAAAATAATATAAAAGTGCTGGCATGTCTGCCTATTATTTAGTGTTCACAAACATTAGCTGACTAAAGGTTGTTAATAATGTTTCTACGTAGGACTCTAAATAAGAAACCCAAAATTACAAATTTTCCTTTCCACAAACATTTTCGGAAAATTGGCGTTTTTCGATGTAATTAAAATTTCTCCGGCTCTCCGTAAACACACGTTTGAAACATTAATTTATTTTGAAGTCCACGCTGTTCTATCACGAATCCGTTGGACCATAACTCAAATAATGTGTATTTATTGAACCAGATACTAATATATGGGCAAAGTAAACATGAAGCGCCGATATATCAAAATAATCTGCAATATTTTGAACTTGGCTTTCGTATTTGACGGCACATACGGCATTGCAAAACAGTGTTCTCTGTCAAGTAAACTGACTTGAGACAAACTAGGTATAAATCGGTTGTCATACTAATTACGATAATCCGATTTAAATCAACCTTTAACACAGCTCTTCAGCACAGATTTACATAATTTTTGAACCATTTATTTGTTTTAAAAATAAAGTAGGTAAATCTATTAATGATGACTTACAGGAAAAGTAAAATTAATTAACGAAAAGGTTTTAAAATGCCCTGACAGACTATAAATCCAGTATTAAAATCAGGCACTGGAAAGCTTACCTATGTAATTTAATCATTGAATTTCATTACTGAAATACAGTTGGCTTTTGAACCGTAACTTATTGTTTTGCAAAATGCATTAAATACGTTGTAAACAGCGAATAAATAATATATTTTAATATTATGAGTTTAAAATTAAAACATTGTTACTGGTTCAAATTTTGTTACTGGGTGATTGGATCAATAAACAAGTTCATAGTTACTTTGTAAAAGCCGTTTGTCGGTGTGATTGTCCACCGGTAATATAACGAACTCCCATACAAACTCCCACCCTCTATTTAATCTCCTTAGGGGGCGATTTTTCAAAATTAATTCCTTGGTGTTCACTTTTTTACTTACGATATGTCCCAGAAGAGATAAAACGTGTAACTACCTATGCTATTATGGATACAGGTGAGGTTATTAAATTGATTCATTGATTATAGGTATAAAAATTGATTCATCACATTAGTAAACAACTGAACTTCCCAAGTTTTACAAACAAGTAACCTGAAATTTCATTTCAGGCTCTTCCTACAGGTAATAGAGTCACTATTTCCTTGCACAATACATGATGAATCATGCACCAACTTCTTCAAGGGCTTTAATCACAATCTTAAGTGCATCAACACTACACTATCATCATGTAAATAATGCGTAGTTGCTACCACACGGTATAAAATTATTGATAATTGTAATCAATACTAGAAATAGTTGATTTCACAACACATCTCAACAGAAAACAGTCGTATATCAAAATGAAACTCCTGATTTTCGCAAGTCTTTTGGTGCTCGTAGCACAGGGCAAAGCTGCTCCATCCAAAGACGAGGTTAAAAAAGTTGAATCTGAAGTAGTTGCTGGTTATGCTGTTGTTGATGCTGGGCAAGAGCCTGGGGGTGTAACATCCCCGGGAGTATTCGCTGATGGAGCTGCAGTAGTAGATGAACTTGCAGTTGCTGTTGCGGGGCCACAAAGGGCTTTTCCATTTGATGAGCTTGCAGCCGGTAAGCAACTCTGTCTTACAGGATAAATTACGCATCCCAATTTAAGCAGTCGTGATGAAGTCTTATAAGTGATCGGGATTTTTATTTTTATGAGGTCTGCTACCTACTTTCAGCATTTATGGCCTTTGTGATTTAGATAAATTTAAAATAGTTCACCAGAGAGCAAACATGTAGATTGATTGAAGATCTGACGAAACAGGCAAGTAGATTGGGGACTTAGAGAAAGCAGCTAAGACAGAACGCTTGTCTATTATATCACCAGATAGAAAATGAAGGTGCAGCTGACGATGCTGCACACATCCAAATCCAGAAGTATAAACTATTCACTTAGGTCTTCAAAATTTCAAATTATGGCTGTCGGGAATTACCCCCCGAAATAAGACCTTCCACTACTTAGTTGTGCACGATAAGCCTTTAATTGTCCTACAAGGGAGTTATATTCATATTATTTTCTCTTTTTCCAGAACGCGATATAATATTACCTAAAATATTTTACGTTCCAATGCTTTTGAAGGCCTGTACCAACTCCGCGTGTGTCTACATTTGCAATCTTCTCGGCTACGCAAAGGGCGTCTGTGTGTCCACCACCACTTGTCAGTGTTTTTAAAAATATTCATGATTTTCTAGATCCTTCTCTGTAACAAAGGATTTTGGATCTGTACTAAATTCTAAATGTGATGCTAAAGTACTTTTTGAACTTTTATTAAACAAACCAATGTGAATGTAAATGTTACGTTGTTTATAATAAAACTGTTGTGATTCTAATAAAAGGGAAAAAAATAAAGTTTAAATGTTATTTTACTGACCATGACTTGAGGCAGATGAATGAGGACATGACTCGATTAAGCAAAAATTCGGTGGGAATTTTCGTGTGGATAAAATTGACAAAATAGCTTTGGGCCCAAACCTTAACAGAAACAGAGTCATAAACTATTTATAAGCCTCACTTCCTATCCTGTATGCCCCATCAACTGCAATCGAAGTTTTGAACCTAACAAAACTCTGAGACCAACAAGAAAATGAAGTGTCTGCTTAGATGAGGAAAATATCTGCGTGATAATTTACTTGGTAATAATCATGTAATACCATCATCTGCTTAGCCTTTTACCAACTATGTTGGGGTCGGCTTCCAATCTAACCGGATGCAGCTGAATACCAGTATTTTACAAGGAGCGACTGCCTGGCTGACCTCCACAACCCAGTTAGTACTGGGTAATACGAAACCTCTTGTTAAGACTGTTGGTCAGACTTTCCGGCTCCTGGCCGTAAAATATAAGTCAATATACATACTACGATATAATAAGGTGTAAAACACTCTTAACGAAGCCGAAACGCATTGGTCCTTCCCGTAATTGTAATTTTTTTTTGTTTTGTACCCTACCTGGGAACATTTCTGGTCAAATAACCCTATAACGCTTAGCCAGATCTGGGACTCAACATCAGGACGCTACTGTCGAGTATGAGGGTCAACAGTAGCACTTGCGACCACTAGGCCAACCGAGGTACCGAGGTAGTCATTGGAAAAACATTTGCTTCTGGTTGGAATAGAAATAAAAAAATTGAGACGAAAAACTCTTTAATTTAAAACAAATACATGTACATTGCGAAACAAAAAACATTTACAATAATCATTGTATTCCATTAATACATATGTATATATTAAGTAATTTAAAGATAACAAAATTAATTTCATACAAACTCGCGGGAACAAAAGCAGTTTCTTTGCAATACCAAATCATTTTTGATACATGACGGATTAAAGACGTACAAAAATGTAGTTAGTTGTGACACCTACATGTGTTAGCGTTTTTACAGTAGCCAAATATGAAGCCAAGCCTATGGCAAATGTTGGCACACGCAGCGTTGTTACAGGCCCTCGTAACAATTGGGATGTCAACGCCAGCTTCAGAAACCGGAACGTTTTCTGGAACAAGAGAAAATAATATTATTTAGTATTAGCTATAACCTTGCACGCCGGCCCGCAGTAAATGGAAAACAGATATCGTCAGAAGCTACGTTATGTCTGTGTACGAGAAATATCGAACTTATGGAGTGACCGGAGAAGTTGTATACATTGCCAGCTAACCACAATCGCAACCTACATAATAAACTGATTCACTAATTTTTCTCTTTTTTCATAGAGTTGCCACCACCAAATGGTTTTTATCTTTCTGGCAGTACCTCTTACTACCTGCCAATAAAAATCAAGGAAACAATTAATCATCATCTGCATGGCCTTTTCCCAACTATTTTGGGGTCAGCTTCCAGTCTAACCGGCTGCAGCTGAATACCTGTATTTGACATGGAGCGACTGCCTTTCTGACCTCCACAACTCAGTTAGTACTGGGTACCCCAAAGACTGGTTGTCAGACTTTCGGGTCACTGACTACCAATAACGACTGTCAAAGATCTACAATTGACAGCCGGACCAACGGCTTAACATGCTTTCCGAGGCACGGAGGAAACTCGGTATGTATGGGTGGTCACCCATCCACCGACCAACCCAGGCAAGCGCGGCTTAACCCGACGTTCGACCCGAGCGGCTGTTATTATTTAACCACGAGCTCTTCTCAAGGAAACAATTAATGATGATGCTAAAATCCATTCAGAGGTGAAATTTTGTACGTGGTACCCACGGGTATATTATTCGACTGTGATCCTGACCGAAAATCAGCCACAGCAGACAACCCTGACGGAAATAAGCTAAGTGCGCAGGAGATATTATAGTGTAGGGGTGCACTATCTGTTCTATTGTGATGGGACGGCAATCCGGCATGACCAGGAAGAAATCGAAAGAAGAAAGTCAGAACAGGAAAAACTGTTAGGGGTTACTTACTGGCTGCAGCCTCTTGTGGGGAACCATTCTTGGGTTCTGCTTCAGCACCAAATGCTTGTACCACTGGAACTTCTTCAGCGAACACACCTTGGGGTCTATCTGCCTCTTGTCCAGCAACAGCAGCATAACCACCAACGACTTCAGACCGAACTTCATACACGCTATCCTCTTCATCGGATGGAGTAATATTGCCATTTGCTGCCAGCACTAAGGCACTTACGAAGACCACCAGGAGTTTCATTTTGATATACGTCTTTCTTTCAGTGGAGAAAGTTACAAAACGAGTGTAACTATAAATCGTTTCAGTGAACTATTTATACTGAATAGTTACAATGATAGTAACTTGTGGTGGTGGTGATGATACTCAAGATAAGGAATAAAAACCCCCGATGTGTCAAGTACCTAGATGGTGCAATGTTTTGGAACATGGATTGCGAATTTGAGCGTTGATTGTATTACGCACCCGAATATATTCGTCGAGGAAGCAACAGCAGATGCAGCGTCAAAGGCCACAAATATCACCAGTATTAAATTCTGAATTTAAACCATCCGAGATCTATGTTTCATACTTTTTAAAGGTGGGACTGTGTGTCCATTTCAGAAGGTTGATATGATAAGACAAGGAAGTTGTTCTTGGAATATGTGCGTCAATTTATTGTTTTATTATTCCGACTGCCTCGAAAAACAAGAAAAGTTACAGAATTCCATAACACAAACTTTACGGTTTATGAGTACTGTTTTGATAAAATGTTTTCTGAAAAACTCATTCGTCCATGAGCAATGAGGAAAGTATGATGATCATCCAAAACCGACGAGGTTTCTCTAAATCAGCAGTTTCGGCCGAAAGGAAATTTAAAAAATAATTAAAAAAATTGATAACTCTAAAATAACCTGGTTTGTATCCCAAGTTATCGGGGTAGGTAGGTCTAGTATCACTCATTTCGAGGCTCTAGTATCACCTAATTGACCGAATTCCCAATGACCCGGTATTTACCATAGACTTGCTCTAATTAGGACGAACTTTTGGATACTGCCGAGGACCTCACTTGATTTTTAAACTTGTTCTTAGCCTCCATGATATCGGACATAATTACACGTTTTTCTCAGAAACCTTCAATAGGCAAGTTTTGATTCGAAATATAATCTCCTCACAGTCAGTCAGCGTTGATTCAGTCAACGTTTTGTTTGTGGCAAACGACAGAGCTGTCTATGTCGCTACGTACTGGTCAGATAAAATTTGACTCATCGATTCTAGAAGAAGAAGAACGTTTGGATTCGCAAGCCTTGATCCATCATGTTGCAACTATGTAGGTACATCCCATATCGGGGGTTTCAATCCTTATCATTAGTGTCAACACTACCACCACAATCATTGTATCCATTCAGTATAAATACTACCTTGAAATCATTTATAACTACAAAAATATTATAACTCTTTCCGGTAAAGGAAAGTCGTGTATCAAAATGAAACTCCTGGTGGTTTGTCTGAGTGCCTTGGTGCTGGTGGCACAAGGCTATGTTGCTTCATCCGATGAAGTAGTTGCTGGCTATGTCGCTGTTGCTGGGCAAGATGCTGGTGGTGTAGAACCTCAGGATGTATTTGCCAAAGAGGTAGAACCCAGGGTTGGTTCCCCACAAGAGCCTGAAGTCGGTAAGTAAATGCTTGCATTTTGTTCCGTTCTTGAAACTAGTGATCCAACTCCTCAGGATAAATTAAATACCTGTAGATGTAAATATGAACTTATGTTTATGTGGGAGTTGATTAGTGTTAGGATTTTAATTTCCATTTCCATGTATAAGACCCATGATAGCTAGGGCTAATCAAATCTAATCTATTGTCTTATACTGGCCACAAATTCAGTCTGCGGGATATTACAGAGAATATCAACCAACAGGAAACACCTTCACTTCTTTGACCGACCTGGTAATGGTAACCCGAGGCAAACAATTATGAATATTTATAATTCATGGAGTAGTTATTTATGAACGAGTAAAGATATAGCTAGAAACATTAGCCACTTGGTAGACGCAACTGAGGCATAAATGAGTCAAGAAAAGACTCAGAGATCTGTTTTAATGTGCAATAGCGTACAATAGAACTTGTTAGCTCACTCTAAAATATCCATACTTTTCGTGCGTATGTACATAGAACGATTTATTTCTTTTCATAAATCATGAAGGTTGTACTTGTGGTCGTTCTGCAAGGGTTATATCCAATACTATTATTTTCTCTTGTTTCAGAACGCGATCCTGAAGCCGGCGTTTACATCCCTATTGTTACGAGGGCCTGTAACAACGCTGCGTGTGCCAACATTTGCCATAGGCTTGGCTTCATATATGGCATCTGTACGAGCGCCAGCACATGTTGGTGCCACAACTAACAATATACTCGTACGTTATAAAATTAGAGTTTTGGAACTTGTTGGAAAAAACATTTACGAAAATATGATTTAACGGTTAAAGTATGATATTGGAAGAAATGTAATGCACATATGTTTCCTGTTTTAATAAGAAAAAATTAAATGTTTTGATAATTAAAATAAAAAGATTTTGAAGTCATTTTAATTTGCAAAGGTACATTTTGTCAGTGGAGTGGAGCTATACGGAGTTAGCCTACCATGGTTCAAATCAAATAATTTATTCGCATTATATGGGTAGATAGATGGTACATAAGTTTATGATCGTTCATAATTTACATTACATAATAATTATAACAATAGGGATTCTCATATTCACCTTCATTTCATTTCTAGTATACGAAACTTAAAATAACAACATAAAATAAAATAACAATGAAAAGAAATGGTACATAGAGTACATAGCTATACATAGCTACTCTTTAACTCCTTATAATCACTTGTTGATAGGGTACCGATTCGATTCGATACTTTACAGTATCGAATAACAGGATGCGATACTATATCTTGAGTCGATACAAATTAATACGATAAATGTTTGGATCGATACAAAGGTACCGGTATCGGAATAAATGAATCGTATCGTGCCTCATTGTCCTATGCATTCAAATAATACAGTGATCACTCAATTCAAAAAGCAAAAGGACGAGACAAAAGAATTACAAAATAGTTCTTATAATTTTTGACGGCACGGTTGGCGCAGTAGCTGAACGACTGGCTGCTGCGCTGCGTATCGCGGTTCGATGCCCGCAAGGAACAAATATTTGTATAGTAGGTAGTTGTTGTGGGTCTGGCTGTTTGTGTATGTGAGTTCAAATTTTTGTTTTTGCTTGAATCTGTTTAAATAAATAAAACAACGATTTTAAGAATTTTCCAACTTACATAGCAACGGAAGGGTTTATGTTTGACTGTCGTTGAAATAGTAAAAAAAAATAAAAAAAATTGGGTATAATTTGTTCCAAACGTGAATTATGTCCTATAGATTTCAATCCGACATCTTTTCCTATGACTTATTCTGTCTTATTCTAAGAAATTCACAGCAAAAACAAAAGCAAATCGTGTGCGCGGGGACCTAGTCTCTCTTTGACACCTAGTCTTATTATTATTTGAGATGATGCTAGAGCTGCTCTACCTGCCTATTAACCGACTACAAAAAGGGGGTTATCTATTCGACCAATAATAATATACTTATACCTTTTTCCAGAAACCACCAGACAATGACGTAATACAAAAAAAAACATTTATTGAAATTCATGATCACTAGTTTTCGAACATTTTTTAGTTTCCGCATAGTGAAACTTGTCGTCTTGCCACTGCAAAATTGTTGCAATACGAATAAGGAGTTATTTTTTTTTAATCTAGGACATTTGCGCGTAAAGACACCTGTCATTCAGTAATTTTCTAAATGAAAATCCAAGATGGTGCCGACAAAAATTTTTGTTTATCCTTTATGGGTGTCATTTACATAGCTTTTGGGGTCACTGATAACGAAAATGATGTCAAAATAAAAACGTGTAAGTACTGTAATACAACTCGGATTCGGGATGGGTGCGAGAGACCTCTTTTCAACGCCTGATTTACGCAACAAGAGCGAGTTTTAAGAACTTAAAAAATACGTGTTTATTAAGCATATAATATTATGTTGCACTAAAAATTATTGCAAATCATTAATAACTTCAGTCAAAAAAACATTGTAAACCTGCGCGAATATTTCGACGTGCTGTCAATCTTGCAGGACTGAGCCCTTACTCTTAAGGGCTTAGTCCTGCAAGATTGCCTTGAATCGTGGAATCTTTTAGGCCTGATGTCCTTGCCGGACAAACCATCAACGTACTAGTTTGTACGGAAACCCTCGTTACGGTTTTTAAGGAGATATTTTGTTTTCTACCTTGCATATAATAAATAAATGATGAAATGTGAACCTTTTGCTTCAAGAGCTTTAATCGGAATAACCATAAAGTATAAAGATGGGTGAAGTCGACTTTTTACAAGGCACATTTTATATTTGAACGTGGCATTCGGGTACAATGAACCTGCGATACCTCTAGTATTGCAGAAATGATCTGTTCGTCTCAGGCTGCGTTCATAAATCTTGCGGGGTCTCCTAATATATTTGTATAACAGCTTATTATTGGTGTAGTGGCCACAGGCGCCACTGCTATGCGTGGATTCTGTGTTTGATTTTCGGGTAAGCTAAAGTGTTATTGGGTTATTGAAAAATTCCTGGTGAACTCGTCAGGAATTTGACAGTAGCAGCACGGAACAGATCCAGAGATTTGTGCCCAGTTGATGGCAAAATGCGCGTACTCTATTAGATAAGATTTGAACTTAACTTGTGATTCTATTGGTAACCTCTGCCTAGTGCCTAACTCTTGGGCAAAACAGGCATGATGTTATGCAAGTAATATTAAGTTATGTGGCAACTCACCATTCTGCGAGTATTTCTAAACTACAAAAAACAAAATAAGTCTTTTCATGGAAGAATAGTTTTATTTTATTTCAATCAAAAAGGTTTACTTAACAAAAAACATTTACATACATGATCATTGTATTTTTTCCACAAACATATAATGTAATCATAAACAAATTAGTTTTTTAAAAACTTGCAGGATCAAAAGCAGTTTTTTACAATGCCTAATAATTTTTGATACACTGAAGTATCAAACACGTACATAAAGGTAGTTTAATTGTAGCACCAGCATGTATCAAGGGAAATACAGAAGCCATATCTGTAGCCAAGCCGATTGCAGACGTTGGCACACGCAGCGTTAGTGCAGACCCTCGCAACGACAGGGATGTAAATGCCCGATCTGGGAGCCGGAACGTTTTCTGGAACAAGAGAAAATTTTACTATTGGATGTAAACCTTGCAGGGTGACCTCAAACATAACATAACATTGCGCCTGTAATCCCGAAAAATTAGGCAGAGGTATACCTAATAGTACACCCACATTACGCCAATTATGTTTAGTCCTATGTAATAGAGAGCCAGCCTATTGCCACCAACCGGGCATAAATCCAGATTCCGTCGCTGCTACTGGGAAATTCCTGATGGAAAAAACCAATACCACTGCCCTAACCGGGAATCTAATCCAGGACCTCATACTCAGCAATCACGCTTGCCCAACCACTCGACCAACGAGGCAGTCAGTAAATGGAATACAAGGTTTAGGAGAAGGAAGACATCGTCAGACCCTAAGGTTTGAGTCCAAGAAATGTCAAAATTATAGGATTCACAACCTACATATTAAACTGATTGATATCCTCCTCCTCATTTTTGCTATAATTGCCTGCACCAAGTGGCAATATCTTTTGTCACCATGCAAATAACAATGAAAACAACGAATGATGATACAAACATCCTTGTTAATAATCCAAGGTTTAAGTGATGCTCTACAGGAATGTTTTTTATCTTAGTGTGATCAGCTGATCACTGCTTCCCAAACCCAAAACTGGGAAGAAATAATAATACCCGCAGAAATAATAATAATTATACCCCCTTGACCGAAAATCAGTCACCGCAGGCAATCTCAAGAGAAATTAGCCAAGTGCGTATGAGATATTATAGTTGTGCACTATTACCATCATTGTCCGATGAGACGGTAATCCAACATGACCCGGAAGAGATTGTGCCACCAGCGCAGCGCACCAATGGTTTACGTGCAAAAGAAAGAAAAATGTGTACATGTTAGTGATTACTTACCGGCTGCAGGCTCTTGCAGGGAAGCAACCCTGGGTTCTGGTTCAGCACCAAATGGTTGTACCACTGAAACTTCTTCGGCGAACACACCCTGGGGTTCACCTGCTTCTTGTCCAGCAACAGCAGCATAACCAGCAACGACTTCAGATTTAACTTCGTAAACGCTACCCTCTTCATCGGATGGAGTATCATTGCCGTGTGCTACCAGCACCAAGGCACTCACGAAAACAACCAGAAGTTTCATTTTGCTTCACGTCTTTCTTTTACTGTAGAAAGCTACAAAATGAGTGTAATTACAAATCGCTTCAATGAACTATTTATACTGAATGGTTTCAATGATAGTAGCTGGTGGTGGGGGCGATGATACTCAAGATAAGGATTAAAAACCCCCCATGTGAAGTACCAGGTTTGTTCAACATTTTGGACCAAAGATTGCGTAACTATTCAAAACGTTGCTTGTATTACCCCTGGGTTTATTCACAACAATACAACAAACACTAGATGAAATAGCGGTTTTTGATACGGTGTCAGGTCCACAAAGGGTAGTACTAAATTCTGAAATTGATTAATCGTAGTTTTTCGAGTATGTTTCACACTTGCTGAAAGTGGCTACTGTGATACTCGTACCATTTTAAACAAGATAGTTGTTCTTGGTATTTGTTTATCAAGTGCCATACATTTATTTTGAGTAAACTGGCTCGAAAAACTGATGAAGATTTAACAAAAAATCATACTACGAACTTTACGGCGCTTAATTTCCAAAACTATTCAGAAAGGTCAGGTGTGAATGTTGCTTCAGCCGATGAAGTAGTTGCTGACTATGCTGCTGGTGCCGGGCAAGAGGCTGGTGGTGAAGAATCCCAGGGTATATTCGCTAAAGAAGCAAACCCCAGGGTTGGTTCCCCACATGAGCCTGCAGCCCATAAGTAACCACTTTTTGCATATTGGGCAAACTCTATAAAATAAATTAAATACCTGTAGATTGTAAAGAGGAACTTATGTTTAAATAGCGATGGATTGGTTTGATTGATATCGAGGGCTAACCTATTACCTTCATTTGCTCACAAATTCGGTCTCCAGAATGATAATTAGCATATTAACCTCATGGAAGCATCACATTTCACTTCTTAGACCGACCTAGTAATGGAAACTCAGTATCCCATGTATGCAGAGGGTAATCAGGCAGTCAATCATTATAATTTATAGAGTAGTCGTTTATGAGCAAGTAAAAAGGGATTTTTTTATAGACACGTTGATTAGCCACTTGGTGGAGCCAGCGGAGGTAAAAATGAGTCAAGGTTGACAGGAATCTGTATTTATATAAGGAGAGCTAGAGATAGAGAATTCTATTGTGAGCCCTACTATTTCAATACTTCTCGCACATATGATATCTTTCTTCTCCTAAATCATGTATTCATTTAATAAGGGTCACTGTGAAAGTATTATTTATTTGACGACCCGAATGGCGCAGCGGTAGTGAGGCTGCCTTACGTTCATAGGGTTCCGGGTTCGAATCCCGGTAGGAGCAAGTGTTTGTGTGATTAAGCATGGACATTTGTTACCGAGTCATGGATGTTTATATGTATAATAAGTATGTATTTACAAACAAAAAAAAAAGTATCTATGTAGTATATCAACTATCTAGTGTCCACGACACAAGCCTCGTTGCTTAGTGTGGCACTAGATGGCGCTGTGTGTAATGTCTAGCGATATTTATTATTATTATTATTATTTTATTTATTTTTTTATTGTCAGGCAACTTTGGCCCATAGATATATACCTTACAGACTAACTTATGTATATAAATGATAAAATACAATTTGCGCTAGTAAAAAGAAACTTAAAACTAAGTTAGTAACACTTCACTGTCTTGTGCACTATGTCACTGTGCACTAGTGTAGTGTGTGTTATATCCAATGCTATTATTTACTATAGTTTCAGAACGCGTTTCGGCTCTTGAAGCTGGTGTTTACATCCCAATCGTTACGAGGGCCTGTAACAACGCTGGCTTATGGCCATAGGTTTGGCTTCATATTTGGCATCTGTAAAAACGCTAACACATGTTGGTGCCTAAAACATTAAGACGTATGGTCTTTGATACGTTAAGATAAGTAACGATTTAGTAATAGGGGTTAAAGTATGAAATTGCCGTTTTATAGTAATAGATACTTTGAATTGACATTAAACCTTCGTGGTGTGAGATATTCAAGTTTTAAAAAATGTGGAACATTCGATTTTCGAATTTCAACAGTTTTTTTTATTGAGCTTGTGGGAAAAGGTGGATACTTCGAAAATCCGAGTTGTTGATCTTAGGTCAAACGCCGCAACAGTGCCCTAAAGCAAAGCTTACCAATAAAAAGGTAATGGTAACTGTTTGGTGGTCTCTTCATGGTGTTATTCACTATAGCTTTCTCAGGTCTGGTCAAGCAATATCAGCAGATGGTTACTGTGCCAAACTTCGAACAATGCGAATGGCGAAACTGGCAGTGAAATTGCCCCGACTCGTGAATCGATCTTCACCATTATTGCTCCATGATAACACAGTTTGTCGAATCTAGATCCCCAGAGTTCTATCGCAAAGGAATAAATGATATTCCGATTAGATGGCAGCAATGTATAATGAGGGTAAATATTTTGATTAAATAAATATGTTACATCTTGGAAAAAAACGAGTTTTAATTTTACGGTATAAATTGGCAATTTCATAATATAATAGCAGCCTGTACTGTCCCACTGCTGGACAATGGCCCTTCTCATGCAGAGAAGGCACGAGAATTGATCGAGCATTACGCTTGTTCAAAACGGGTTGGCGATTTCAGACGTATATTAATTAATTATAAGTCCAGGTTTCCTTACGATGTTTTCCTTTACCCATATCTGTGATGTCCAAGATAAACTTAGCTAGAACATATGAATTGAAAAGACAAGATTGAGGTCAAGAGTAAGCCAGCAAGAGTAAGTACTTTCCCGGATTTGAACCCACAACCTCATGCATGAGAGGCGAGGCCTTAACCTCTGGGCCATCACGACAAAACGATTTAGTAACTGTTACAAAATAAGATTTTGATCCTTTCGTTTTTTGCATAATTATAATATTATAAATTATAATCGGAAAAACACGTAAAGCTGTGAATGTTTATTGTTTAATGTAAAACATATTGCGATTGAAATAAAAGTGTTTTTGGGGGTCGCGTCGTAAAAGTTTCTGCAGCTGCAGAAAATACAAGCTTCACCCCTAAAATAAATATTTTTTTTTGTTACGTGATTGGCAGCAAACGTGAAGAGGGCTCCACCTGATGGCAATTCATGACTAACTCCTGGGAACATGTCTGAAATACCAGAGGTATCGCCAGTTCTTTGTACTCTAAATACAAAGTTGTAAAATCGCATTTGTCTGTTTCCTTATTTTTCAAATCGGAACACAGCCGGCACGGTAGTAGTTATGGACCCGTTTACACCCTTCGTGTACGAAACCTAAAAAAAAAGGTTATTTTCGTTCGGATACTATAGTTGACATTTCAATACGCAATTTATTATGATGGTTTTATGAATCGGGAATTATGGAATGCACCTCTTTCTTTATTCGTAGTTATAATGGGTATTGTATTGACATTCAGCATAACTATTAACTACACCGATATATGACACCAATCATTACAAGTAACATCATTTAGTTACTCGATTCAGTAAGAGAAAGTCGTACATACAACAAAATGAAACAGCTGGTGCTTTTCGCAAGTGCCTTGATGCTGGTATCACATACCAATGTTACTCCATCCGATCAAGAGGATGGTTTTTATGGAACTAAACCTGAAGTGGTTGCTGGTTATGTTGGTGGACAAGAGACTGAGAGTGAAGAACCCCAGGGTGTTTTTAACATGGAAGAACAACCATGGGTCGAACCGACATCAGGTCGACCATCAACAGAGTATGAAGGGAATGAGCCTGGTAAATAATCACAACCATATTGTAACAAAAAGTAAAGAAGCTTGCCCATCATAATAATCCAAATTAAAATTGTGTCAATTACTAATATCAGACCAGAGAAATAAAGCTCGAGCTTTTTTATCCATTTGCCCGCGTGACGAGCTGCGCCTGTGTGTGGGAGGCTTAATCCTGTTCGAGTTTACACACACAGTTTACAGGAGCTGAAGATTTTCTATATTTTTTATGAATATTGGTATTTACTTAAGGCTGAACTTTAATGGCCAAACAAAACTTTTGGTTTATTTTCAATGCAAATTTAAACAAAATATTTTTATCTCTTGTTTCAGAAAACGTTACGTTTTTTTCACCTGGCATTTACATTTCAATTATTGATCAGGCTTGTCTCAACGCTGCGTGCTTCAACGTTTGTGTTCGGGTTGGCTTCAGATATGGCGTCTGTACATCCGCCAGGTCGTGCTGGTGTACCAACACTTCTAGCTAACAGTTAAATGTGCATGTGTAAATTAAGTATTAAGTTCAATTGTAAAGTGCCTTTATGTCAACGTAAAGAATGACATAGAATTGTAAAAAACTGCTTTTGATTCATCATACTTAGTCTAAAGATATAATACATAATATTATAATCTGTTTTTAGAAATCAATACAATGTGACTGTTGTGTGACTTCTACCAAATCTTGTGACCGAAATAAATGAGTTATCCAAAATAAGATTTTTATTGGAACATAATTATAATAATTAATATAATTATTTTATTATAATTATAGAAAAATTACCTGTCTACCGACAGTCTATAAAGTTCTTACATACATTTTGAGAGCTAAAATTAGCAAACACATCGATGACAATTCTATCATGTCCGCTTCTCAGAATGGATGTAGGAACGGGTAGAACGGTACTAAGGAGCTGCTAAGACTCTCCACAATCGCGAGATATGCAGTCTCAGGGAATTTTTCCTAGAAGCCGACATGGGGATGCATCGATATGTGGTCGCAGTGGACAAGGGCCTCACCCCGCTCTCCTTGGCTAAAGAGAACTGGTGCAAACCTGTAGTATTTGACACTAATGACCGCAGGGAAGTATGGCAGACTAAGGAGCTCCACGGACGCTTTTTCCGGGCCCTGCATAGGCCCGATGTATCAGCGTCCGTTGCCTGGCTACGTTCCGGGGGCCTCTTCAAAGAATCCGAAGGTTTTGTCTGTGCAATTATGAATGAAGTTATGATGACGAATAATTACCGGAGATTTATTGTGAAAGACGGCACGGTTGACATATGTCGGGCATGCCACCGTCCGGGCGAATCAATCCGTCACATTATCTCTGGATGTTCTCGTCTAGCTACTCTCCGTTAGCTAACGGAGAGTACTTGCATATACACAACCTTGTAGCCAGGACTATCCATCAGCAACTTGCTCTAAAATACAGCCTTGTGGAATCGGAAGTGCCGTACTATAGGTATGTGCCCGACCCAGTTCTTGAAAATGGCAATATCACACTGTTCTGGGATTAATCCATCATCACTGACAGGACTATTGTGGCCAACAAGCCTGATATAGTGGTGGTGGATCGATCAGAGCGGCGCGCAATGATTGTTGACATAACGGTCCCCCATGATGGGTACCTCGTGAAAGCCGAGACAGATAAGCAAATCAAGTATCTTGATTTGGCTCGTGAGGTTGTCGACATGTGGGATGAAACACAGAATAGACATACATACAGAATAGATAAAATATCTATTATGTGGTTCTAATAGTGTTTTTATTTTTCTATATTTTCGTAAGCGACATTTATAACGTTAGCGATCGTTTTATTGATTATTGTTTTATGTCTTTTGTTATTTTCAAGATAAATTATCATCTTGATAATTATCACCACGAACCATATCTGTGACTCAGCAGTGGGAACATTATAGGCTGATGATATTCTCTCGGCTGAGTCTTGTCAGGCACCGTCTCTGCACTGCAATCGCTACGTGTAATCGAAGCCAAAGTTCTGCAAACCTTTTTAAGGCAAATTAATTCACTTGCTAACCATGCAAATTTCTTGAGTGTAAACTACTGAATTTACTACTGTAAACAACATTTTTAATGCCGTTCTACAACGATGGCAATTCTAAGACAGTTAGTAACATGGTTGCGGCAAAAACACTTGTGTTATTTAGTCAATATGAGACCCATTCCGCGTAACAATGCATCTATATGACATGACAAGTATTTTAATTGTGATCTTAAGTTATTTCAGTCATTCTTGCAACACAACAACACAACATAGAATGCGTATTGTCTTAGAATTGACCTTTAAATATAATAAACCGGTTCTACATTACTTCCATCACAAGTAATTAAAACTAACTTCATTCTGTAACTCGTCCCGGTAACAGGAAGTCATATACCAAAATGAAACTCGTGGTGGTTGTTGCAAGTGTTATAGTGTGGGCAGTATACGGCAGATTTATTTCATCCGATGATGAAAATAACACTCTCCTGCTTTTCTACGTCAATTCGTTCGTGGATGAATATAAAGATCCTCTCCTGAAGTTTCGGCGTAAAGTCGAGGGAAAGCTAGATGATGAGAAAACCATCCCGCCACGGATCTACAGATTCAACCATTCCAGTAAGTAACCACGATATTCTTTACAGACTGCCAGCTGTACGTCAATATGTATTGGAATTACTGAAACCTTTCGGTTATGAAATAAAGGTCACGTCAAAATCAAACTGTTATAAAAATCGAGAGTAGAATCGATTGCAATTCTTTTTTTAATATAAGTTCTTTTCAGGTAACATTTGACCTATTTTAACTAAACCTTCTATAGACAAAAGGTTGCAATTTAAAAAGTTGGCTATAGGGAGACATTTGTAACTTAGGTACCTAAACAGGTAGTAGAGACAGGTAAAAGTTGGATCTAGACATTTTCATTTAGTTCATCGTCTGTACGTCTTTTTGTAAAGGAAAAAAGTTTTAGCTGAGAACCCATTAGGTACTCTTATGGCCATTCCAACGCATAGTGAAGAAATAAAGGTCCTAAGTTTGAACACCAGCAGTCACATTACTTTGTGTAATTTATCCTCACCCTCTGGGCTCACAAGAAAAATAACAGCCCAAAAAGAAGAGCCCCATCCTGTGTGTCCGAAGAGGTAATAAATCTGAAACACGTTGACTACGTTGAGTGAGTTTTTCAGACCTTGCACTGGATTACTACGCGGCAGGGTAATGAATTGGATATTTTTCGAGTAAGATTTCGTCGTGGAATTAGGTCCTCCATTATTATAATAGCTAAATAATAGTTTTAAGCTCAAGGGCTAGGTGTTAGAGCCTTATCAATGCATCCCCTACTATGCAACACCTACGTAACAAACCCCTACTCCAAAGTGTGCTAACTAGAAAATCTGACTTTCTGATACAAATATAATTTAAGTAACGATATTATCAGACAGGCCTAGTTAACGCAGCTACATATTAAGTTAAAGCTGGATCAAACCAGTACGAACCGAATTACGGACGCGGCTCTGATGACAGACACTTCAAAATAAATGCTTACTGAAGTGCGTATTCGGTCCAATTTGTCCGATCCTTTAGCGAGTCTGCTAGATTCTAATAGGGCTGACTGATCAAGATGCACCGGATGTCTTTTTAATAAACTTTCGCATATCGAAAACCAGCCAAATCAAATAGCAAAACATTATCGAACCACAAAACCAGGCCCATTTCCCCTCTAATCTCGAAGTCTCTGGAATCTAAGCACAATCTATGTTCCCGAGGGGATCGACACTCTTCATGAGTGTCAACCCTCGTCGAAGTACAGCCTTAGCGTGACGTCACGAGGTATGGCCCAGCGTTTACACCTTTTACCCCTGATATATGTGCCAATATCGTATGTGTCAATGGATCAAATATTTTATTTTGTACGGTTAGTTGGTTATGGACGTTTTTGGCTGATTTGATCTGAGTGGGGCGAGGGTTGATGCAGGGTAGGGAGTTAAGTAGCAAGTCCAAATGCATTTTAAAATTCTTTGGTATTAGGTTCTATTTACTCACACAAATTTTATTTTTACTATGCTAGCATGAATGTTAGTCGGTAAGGTATCTTAATATACGTGCCAAAGTTCCTGAAAATAAATAAATTTTATGTTATGTTAGGTACTGTTTCTAATTTGCTAAGTAAAACCATTCTTTACGCTCCAATTCAATTGAAACCTAATCCTACGGCATTTCGTAAATATCGATCTATTATTCTCAGTTTATCTTCTTACACATTTATTACATCGTCAATATCTAAGTCCGCTACGTGATCTCGATTCGTCCAGGTCAAAAACTCGATAACAATTTCGAACTTGACGAATAATGCATTTTAAAAAGGATCTATTCAAGAAACACCTAAGGCACGCGATTATTCTTATATTCCACGCACATCTGTGATCGTAAGGGTAAATTTTCTTTACACATATTTTAGAATCTACCACACGTAGTAAGCAAACCTTGGAATATATTGCCGCGATTCGATGCGATTTATTGCGGTAGAAAAAAGGAGTGTATTTGAAATCCTAGCTGTGTGAAGTGCGAGACTAGATATCTTTACGGGACTCGTGTGGAGTGGGATTTATGTTTAGTTTCATGATGCTCATATTGCTGGGTTTTTCTTTTACTTTACTGGTGTTGTTTTGGCGTGTCTTGCTTTATCGTCATAGGGTGGTAGTTAGATATTTGTTTGAGTGACGTTTTGTTTGTTAAATACCTTTCGTCAAAATCGGTGTAGACTTGAAAATGTAGCAAACTGGCAAAAAGATTTTCCTTCGCTTATTTAAAATTAGTCACCATCATCTGCCTAGCCTTTTTCCAACTATGTTGGGGTCGGCTTCCAGTCTAACCGGATGCAGCTGAATACCAGTATTTTACATGGAGCGACTGCCTATCTGACCTCCACAACCCAATTAGTACTGGGTAGTACGGTACCTCTTGGTAAGTCTGGTTGTCAGACTTTCGGTCCATTGGCTACCTGTAACGACAGTCAAAGATCTACAAATGACAGCTGGGACCAACGGCTTAATTTGCTTTCCGAGGCACGGAGGAACCACGGTATGTAATCGGTGGTCACCCATCCACAGACCAACCTAGGCAAACGTTATTATTTAACCACGAGCTCCTATTCTTTTGCTGCTTTTCTAATATAATATGTTTTAAAACAACTCATATGTATTCGAATCTGGAGTTCTCCTTAGCCCGGCTCCAACATCAATCAATGTTTGTCCCAGTTCCAGTTAGGAACTTTAAAATATTACCGCGCTATGCTAAAACTTTTCTATCTGACGACACTGCTATATTATAAGTTTGGCCTGCGTATATTTTCTAATGTTTGAAGAATGAATTTCTTGATTTATTTTTATCCCCTACGTGGTGTGTAATCCGATTTATAATGTTTCAGTTTTGACCATAATAGAGTGGAGGTTGTAGGTACAGTTCCATCTATACATATAAAAGGGTTGTGTTGTGCTTATCTGAATCATCATCGACCAATTTCTGCCACGTCTCTGTCTTCCTGTAAGTTTCCTCAAATGGAATAACTAACCAACATAGAGGCAGCCGCATTACCTTGTTTTGAATCTGTGTAACAACAAGATGATGTGATTTAACTAGGATAATCTTATGGTAGTTGTGTGAGGTTTACATTGACAGATAGTTGATCAGGACGATGAGGTCCTATCCATCATCTTGACTAGCATAACTAAAAAAATTGTGAAAATATATTTCTATATTTTTATGTCACGCCTTCAAGCCATATCGGCCGTATGATTTCGATGAAATTGCTTACTAGCTTGCAGGTCGACCATGACCTATGTTACGACATAAGAAACTTTTTACCCCGCCACAATAGCTATTAAATATATGTATAAAAGATGACACCAAACATTTTTCGACAAAAAAGCCAGGAGTTATAAATTCAATTTTACTGTAGCAAATAAAATATTCTAATTCAGAGCTATTCTACGCTATTGTATCGATGACACACGCCAATAAAGTAAAAATAGGTCAGCGGGCTGCAAAGCGATATGTGTATGAAACACGGTGTTCCGAGTACGGAATCCGTTTTCCAATTATCTGCTATTTTGTCCGAGCCGAACGTTTTCGGCAGAGATATCGTTGGCACTGTGCCACTTTTAAACACGGTGTCCTGTTGTATCTGTTGTTAAAGATATAGTGTTCTTGCTGAAAGGTTTATCTGCGAATTAAAAACTGTTGGGAAACGAGGTTTTAATTTTTTCATGTTTATTTGGCCGTATCATTGCCATTCCATCTCTTACGCCTGGTTACTTATTGGTAAATAGTTGACGATTTTTCTATGAAATTATTTATACTGCAAAGATCTTAGGACAAATCAACAGTATGAATTCACAGCAACAAACCGAAATCACAATTCCATAAGCCAAACCAATTTGCGTTGCCTTTTTGGCTTTGACATGTTTTTGTCAAATCATACACACAACATATTCTACCTAACACGATAATCAACTATGAATGCAACATCGTCATGAATCTTACTAACCGTATTCACACCCCGTAAACGCTAACGAGCGCAATAATAAACACATATCATTAGAGTATTCCACCTGATTTCACGTAGTTCGGTAATGTATGTATTTACATAATCTAACTATGTTGATTAAGCGGTTAGCGTCCGCAAATCTCACGCATAACGTTTAATTACGAGACAGCCATTGTTATTATGTAAGGAAATTAACTATTAGTGTTACATCTCTGGAATAATGGGATTCAATTTTGCAAATTGTCTGCTAGACAATTGACAATCATTACGGACAGACGGCTCAAGGCTTGGATTAATAACAAACAGTCAATCATAGGAAATAGATTGAACCTAGCGTAGCCTAGAATGTCTTTTCATGGATGTTTGGCAATTTATCAATCATCCGATATCTATCTTTTTTTCGCGAAGCGGCTGTGTAGCGGGAAGTAACTTGTATTCCTTAGTACATCATTCTCGCACGAGAATGATGTACTAAGGAATAAATAAAAATTAAAAAAAAAAAAAAAAAATTGGGATAAGGGCACCCTTATCCCAATTTATTTGTGGTCGGCGCAGCATGTCTTGCTCTCGCATACTTGTCTATTACTCGTCATCTCATCAGACACCTCCATTCTAGCCATATCATCCTTCACACAGTCCATCCATCGTTTTCCCCTACTCTTGCACCCATCCACATTCATACTTACTCAAAACTTTTCTCACGACATTTTTCTCATTTTTCCGCATCACATGTCCATACCAAGCGTAAAAGTTTGACCTATGAAAATTTACAAAATAGGGCGCTATAACATAATCTATCTTTACTATTCCCACTTCAACACTATAAAAGTCCAATGGTACTCAAAACCATTCGAGTTTATGATTTTATGAATGGCAAACTTATTTGAAAGTAGCGTACCTACAATTTATAATCAGTTCTACTTCACCTCAGGGACCATTTTGAAGGTAAAACGAGGAGGTATCTACACGATCTCCCTTTGAGGTTATTAAAGTTTTATATAAGCTGGACGTACTGCGGTTGATTGCTTCCTTGTTTCTTTGCACAGAAATGAGAACTTATTCCCGGAGTATTGTTTACTTAATATTAAATCTGATTGCGCTGTGGGTTTCTCTAAGTAACAGTGCGATGAAGAAATGTGTTTGGATTTCTTTCTACGAATTTATGTTTGTGTGTGAGATTACGATAGATAATTGATGAAAGGTAATTGATGTATGACATTAGCTACGTCATTACATTTAATGTAAATACATTAGTTTTATTAAGGTGAGGAGCTCGTGGCTAAATAATAATCGCCGCTCGGATCAATTATCAGGTTTAGCCGCACTTACCAAGGTTTGTCTATCGATGGGTGGCCACCCATTACATACCGTGTTTCATCCGTGCTTCGGAAATCACGTTAAGTTGTTGGTCCCAGCCGTCATTTGTAGAACTTTGACAGTCGTTACAGGTAGTCAGTCGCCGAAAACTCTGACAACAAGTCTTAGTAAGGGGTATCGTATTACCCAGTACTAACTGGGTTGTGGAGGTTAGAGTTGTCAGTTGCATCCGTATCGACTGGAAGCCGACCCCAAAATATTCGGGAAAAGGCTAGGCAGATGATGACATTATTTCTTAAGCACGAATTAGATTATTTATGAGATTCTTTTACGAATCAATACCATAAATTATGCTGAATGATGTTTTAAATTTATTCACTCAAATTCAAACTTCGAAATTATTGAGTTCCGAAAACTGGACTTCTGCAATTTTATTATACACAGGACGGATGCCTGTTCTCAGTAACAAAAATAATTAAAAGAGCACTGTTGGATACGCTCAGTGCAGAGATATTCGTCAAATTACAAGAGTGCAATCAGTTTAAACATAAATGAATGCCTAAGTGGCCATGTGTCGCTGAAAACAGGCATTAAACACTTGGTGAAATGCAAGTGTCTTTAGGACACAATTAACAATTATCCATACCACTTCTTCTTTATCGTGTGGTTAGTGCCTAACCTGGTGTCAGAGTTTTATGCCGCCCATGGGCCTCTGACTTGGCTTTACATACCGTCGAGAAATATCTCTCAAGTAAGCTGGTTTCCTCACGATGTTTTCCTTCACCGAAGCAAGTGACAATTACATTACATCCATACCACTTGAACAACAACAGAAGCGACACGTTGTTTGATTTATAAAGCAACTTCAAAAACTTACAGCATCACTGCATAAAGAAGACTAAATAACCTACCTTCCCCACACAAACATTAATACATATTATAACCTATTTGTATAATTACGTCGAGAGCTCAGTAACAATTCCTGGGATACTAATCTGTGGGCGGATTACGCGTTATTGTCGACTAGTGCGATTTGGTCCTGCACTATTACAAACGTTTGTTAGCTTTCATGCAAAGCCTGCAGCTGTCTGCAGGACTCAGAACTGATAGGTTTATGCTTTGAAGGTGCCATGAATACTCCACAACACAGCCGTATTTACAGCCTAGAAATCAAATGTTTTGACTGTTTGTTTGTTTGTCTGACGGTTTGTCAAAAAAAAGAGTTTCTTGAAAAATCCCGTAACCAAGTTAAAAATGGTTATTCAAAGACTTGATGCTAGGTAGATAGACAAATATAAACGTAAGATAAATCGGAGTTTTTGACTAAGCGATGATTAGAAAAGACTAAAATGGCAGCGCTCGGCGATCGAATAAATCCACTAAACCGTTTTTGTTGTTAAATAATGCTGGCCAAATGAAACAAAAATCCATAAGTCCCGATTATATCGATTGATTGGTTCAAAACTTATAAGAGTAACAAGACAGACGTCCATCGCAGATACTTTGTGAACTGTACTAGACATGTAAGGAGGACGTTTTACGTTAACCTAAATCCCACGCACTGTCGTACGACGAAGTACTCGTAATCGACAAACCTGTCAGTTGACTAACCTAGTTTATGACGTCTCTTCCAAATTCATTCATGCAAATATTTGATCTCTTGTGAGTTGCGTCGCACGCCCTATATTCAAAAGGCTGTCTATTCAAGTGTAAGATTGGACTAGATTTTTGTCAAGAAGTAGGTAGCAACATAGATACTAGCGCCTTTATTGACTGTCGATCACTTTTCAACCTTATAACTCAGAGTATAAGGGTAAAAATTGGTCGATCGTCAGTGAACTCAATAGTAGGTACTTATCAGGTGATGGGCCGTATTTAGAGTAATATTTATAGTACTTAGCCGGGCGTTGACACATGGAGATTCAGAATGAGAAAGACATACAAGTGTGAGTGACAAACGCTTGTTGAACTTTTTCTTAAATTCGATGTGTCATTTTAACGGCTGGGCAATGTAGGCTCACGTCATGTATTCTTAGTCTTATATTTAGTTGGCCCATTAAAAGCTAGTAATATACCTGCTATTTGAGTCACTAATACCCTTTCAAACATTTATCAGTTGTTCCAGAAAGTAAAAAAACAAGTGAATGTTTTTGCTACATAGAAAGTTTTTTTACTGTAACTTTTATTTTGAATTGATACTTCGTTTTGACATATTTGTATACAAAAACCGTCTACTGTCCCTGTTTATTACACAGTTAAATTGACGATCGAAAAATCGACCCTAAGATTTATTTTTTCTTTTACGTATTCACAAACCCCGTCTCTATTTTCTACAAAATAAAACCTATTTTCAGCACACCTTTCAATCAGAAACTTTTGAAATAAAGCGCTTTTCACACTACACCGCTATTTGTGTGAAAAATGTCTGCTTGTTAGCGAGTCGGGGTTATTTATAGAGGCACTAACAAGATAACCGCGGTAATGAGAAACGAAGCATCCCTTCGCACTTCGTTGCAAGGTTTTTTTTATATTTTTCAATATCGCGCATAGAATTCCGGGGTTAATGGCTGCGGATAGAGATCGTCTGGTGTTTACTTAATTAAGGATGTTCTTTGTAGTGGCGGGGCTAAAACGTCTACCGTTTTAAGTGAAAGGAGTTTTAGCATGGTGCATTAAAACAGCCACATCCAATCCAGGTCAGTTAACATCATTTCACAATAATTGTAGAACTGATTTTTGTTTTCAGGATATTAACTACTTGCTGTTTGTTCCCCGGGACTTCGTTCGCGTGGAAATTTTGGTGTATTTTAGCCGGGATAAAAAGTATTCTATGTGCTATTCCAGACCATAATCTATCTCTGTGCCAAATTTCATCCAGATCCGTTCACCCGTTCTGGCGTGATTGAGTAACAAACATCTATCCACCCATCCAAACTTTCGCATTTATAAAATAGTAGTAAGAGTCTCCTTTGAATCTCGTTGATCTTGTGGACTGGACTGCAGGTGCCAGTGAATGGACATGGACACGGTAGCCGTTAGTAACTGACGAGCCTTTGTTTTTTGTATTGGGGAGGTCTAAAATCATGTGCGGAAGACATGGTATTAGTTTACACAATGTATTTGACGATTCCCATCAAATTCATTCATCAAGTTTGGGAACCCAAGTGCAGCGTTGTGAGTGCTGGTTTGACTAAAGAACACACTAGCAAAACCACCAAAGCCAGTAACATCAAAACAAACAATAAATATTTGATAAAAACTAAAAATAAATACAAAACAAGAAAGTGCGCTCAGCTATTTGTTGTACCAGGGCTACATGCATAAAAGAAGGCTTGCGTTACACAACGCAGCACACAGCAAATGAAACCGCATTACTGTGTGACATTCGCTTTTTATCCCCTATTTTCTTCTGTATTATTTTCTGCATAAAGCTACACGTGCTTTCTATACGTATTTACTTTAAAGTCTTGTTGTTTCTATGTCGGATTTGTCTTTGATACTTTTGTGAAGTGAATTCTAGTTGGGTAAAGGAAAATATGTTTGTTCTGTGTCTCTGATTCAACAGATGAAATTCATGCTGTCGTGTATGTCTGTTCCTTTATTTTGCTGTATAACGTGCTGTTATACAATAAAATTGATGAAAACAATTTCTTATTCATAAATTTTCGTATTTATGTATTGAAATTGCATTTTCCAGTTGATCTGGCGTACTCAAACTTCTTTATGAACTTGGCTTCTGATTGAAACTTGAGAATGTTTGTTAATTATATCTATCAACTCTGTACATTAAATAGCTATACACAAACTTCTGCCTATTTACACTGAGATACAATACTGGGTCGAACGTGGTACAGTGTAACAACAGTGTCAGTTAAACTCGTGAACTCACCAGACACTATTCAGTTAGTGTCGTACAACATCACAACTATTATCCCTGACAGGGCAAGCCTATTTGGCTAATTGGTAATTAACTGTAGGTACCGTTGTACTATGTTTAAGCTGAGGTAAAAGCTCATAAAATTGTCATGTCAAAACATTTATATTATCAAGCGTATGGTGTTCCACGTTGCGCAAATGGTTCTCTTCCCATCCCATTTTGCACTATGCTACTTTCCCTCCCACACATGGAACTCCAGTCGAAGGAAGTCCAGTCTGTTAAGCCACCATTTTCTTCTGGCCACGAGCAGTTTTTTTCTAATGCAGTTTACACTTTATTAAAGAAACAGCTACTCATAAAAGTAATATATTTGCTAGGAACCTACAAAACAAACATTTTCCGTCAAGAAAACGATTATTTAGCTCACAAAGCAACATTTTAACACATGTAAACTTTACGCGACCGTAAAATTACTTTTTATCGTCCCAGAGGCATAAAGTTTAAATTCCAATAAAATAGATTTCCAGCGATATTATGAGGACGTGTATTCGTTTAATTTCGCCATTTGTGTGGAGTTTACCCACCACGAGAGGCATTATAGGGGCCATACCAGCGTTTTATATGAAAAAATCAGCCATTCCTATTTCAAATTGCCACTTGTGAACGTCGCGCGAGCACTTGAAACCGGGGAGAAAGTTTAATATAATACAAACAAGAGGTGTTTAGTATACGTAGATATACAGATAAATACGTAATGTTCATCCTGCTTTGTTTTCGTTCAAAGATTAATTCTTTCGATAAATATAACCGAATGGAAAGTCAATTTCCATTGATCTTTTGTGTTCATTGTTGTTTTGGATACGGTTTGGTGACCGTGTGATAGCACGGATTACAGGGAACCCACATTAGGTTAGATAACGCGGCCCATATAAATTGCTGGGATATACGGAACGAACATAATTTACTTATAATCCCAACATTTTCCTTTACTAGAGTTTTTTTTCATAATAATAGCAAACCACTCAGTGAGACCTTGACCCTCGGGGAGATCTTAAGAAATCTTCTTTTCATTACACACTCAGAGTTACATTGGCAACCAGAGGTCACGCAAACTACTTCTAGATATTGCGTAAGATAGCACTAGACACACGTCGCCAACTTTTCGAGCCTCGATGAAAATAGTAGATAGTTACCTTATTACAAAAGTCATAAGACTGGAAGTTTCTTATTGACCGTAGCCCGGTTTAGTAGTTCGTAGTGTCCTTATAGGCTTGTGAATGAGAGTGTTAGGTATACCTATGTAATCATAGATTTAATTGTTTTACAGTTAATAAGCGATAATCTCTGAAAGCATCTGATCTAATTACAAAAATTATTTCACTGACTGAAAGCTTCACTATTGCCAAGTGCCATTACCATGTGTCTTCCATGTGGACAGAGTCTGAGACAGAAGCTGTAAAATGTAATAAAATGTATCCGCTTTTCCAATATACCCATGCATGCAGTTAACTGTATTAACTTTCAGTGAAAGGAGGTTATTTACTTTTTCAATGACACGAAAAGCAGGCAGGCTTGTGCAAAAATACAGATTAGTTCGTCCCGGGAAGGTTGACGTATGAAAAATTCAAGTTGATCTTTGCTTAAGCACAAAGCCCACTCACTGGCACGCTTTACGGAACGCCGTGTTACATAAGGATGGGCACACACGGTTTCACAAATGTAAAAAATTACAGGTTTACAGCAGAATTTCTTGGTAACGGCACTAATAGATGCTCGGTTTCGAAATACGGGTATAGGAATTATATTAGAATAAAACATAACCAGTGGAAATGTGGATGAACACGACTACTTGTCTGTCTTCAAGGACTGGGAAGGTCCTTGCTTGGTGTCTTGAAGTAATTTTTATTATATGTATCGTCAATACCTCCAAACCCTTTTCATTCTGAAGTTGTGCTTTCCACTTAATAATTTGACAGTCCGTCACTACGATTTTCTTCTTCCTTCTTACGGCCTACATAATTATGTTCTTCAGCTTTAGTGCTTGGAGATTTAGATCCCCAACTATAACAGAAACGATAGAAAAAAAAAAAAACAAAAATTAATTATCTTCCTTTAACACAAAAACCAAAAAAGCCACGGTGAACCATCAGCTTAAAATGTAACCCAACATAAGCGACCGACAACAGGTGTTATGTGATAATGTCTAAACAGCCTTTGAATTTGTAATGAACGCAGTGAGTACGGGGTGGCGGGTGCCATGGGGCCTTTGTGACGTCACGGGCGTGTAGCACAACGTCGCAGTCTACAGAAGGTAGGGTCCTCACAACGAGCGGAAACGATAGACAGACCAAAAAGAGTAGGTATGCTTAGATGACGGCTTGGATAGTTCGGGCATATTGAGTGGAAGATGAACCCAAAGGTGTTCATTAGGTAGATGTGAGTGGTAAATCCGGGAGGGGGCGCCCTAGAAGGACATATACTGACTTTATTGGTGATGTTCTTTAGAAAGATCAAGTGGGTAATACTTGCAAGCGGCGTGTTTGTATGACCAGATGTATGAACACGGACTACGCTAAAGTAGAATGTAAGGATCGTAGCAGGCTGTGTTCGATAGTTTCTGCCTACGCCCATGAAAAATAGAAGCCTTTTTATTTATGGGTACTACCGCGCTCACGGACTGTCCACCACTTTTCAACCTTATTACTCAGGGCATAATGATGAAAAGCGGTCGACCGTCAGTGAGCGCGATAGTACAAAGACACGGCTCATGTACAGCGAGTGCCGCAATCGGCTTTCAAGAGTCAAACTGGCACTCTAGTCTAGTTCTAGTTGCAACTGAAACATGGGATCTCATTTTTCAATCGCATTTATCCAAAATCTCTTTCTTCTTTTCCCAGGTCGGCCAAAGCGTAATTGATTTCTTCCATCAAGGATTTCTCAGTTGATGGCAAAAGGCTCTCCTCTATTACACGGGACTCAAACATAAGTGACGAAATGTGGGTGTACTATGGTAGATACATTTCTACCTAACCCTTCGATAATTACAGGCTTGATGTTATGTTATGTTGTTTGTCTGAAACCGACCTTCTGTACCGATGTTTTATGCTCGCAGCCTACTATGGAAGTACAAAAGTAATTTAATTGTGGGTAGGCAGTAGGTAATGTACTTCGGGAGACTTGATTTTTTGCTGGAAGTACAAAGGATATCGATTAAATGTTAAAAATGGTACGAAAGGTTCTGGGCTGACGGTTCTATTCTCACCACAAATAGTGCATGCAATTGGATGAGCATTTGATCAATGTGGGATTTGAGTCAATGCCAAAAAAAAGAAAACTAAAAAAAAAACTCAGACACCAGGTTAGGCACTAACCACACGATAAAGAAGAAGTCAATGCCATGTTCTGTGTCAGCTCGTGGCTAAATAATGACAGCCACACGGGTCGATCTGCAATGTAACACAGTGCTTACCGAGATCGGCCCGTGGATGGGTGACCATCATTACATACGGTATTTCCTCCGTGTCGTGGAAAACACGTTAATCGTTGATCCCGGCCGTCATTTATAGACGTTTGCCCAGTCTTACCACGGGATATCATATTACCCACTAATTGGGTTATGGAGTTCAAATCAGTAAAAAGCTGGTATTTAGCTGCATCCGATTAGTCTGGAAGCCAACCCCAACATAGTTTGGGAAAAGGCTAGGCTTATCAATCTTTTTCAGCAGATGTCGGAATAACTCATGGTATTCATATCAAGTGGATTGCAGCATCTTGTATTTTGCTTACATTAGATGTGATCTTAAAGTTCTCACAAACTAACAAGCGAAGATTGTTGCTCAATCGACCATGTGGACAACCTTGAAACCCTCTCCTTCCTTTGTGGTTGTCAATTTTACTCAAGAAATCTGGTCTGACAAGTATGTAGCTACCTTCATAGCTCTATCATCGCCTTGGTTTGAATCCTGGAAGTTTGAGGTGGCTATGCAAGAGGGCCAGGAAATAAGGTGGGGCATCTTCTGGAAAAAACTGGAGGAGCTCGTGGCTAAATAACAACAGCCGCTCGGTTCGATCGTCAGGTTAAGCCGCGCTTGCCCGGGTTGGTCCGTGGATGGGTGACCACCCATACATACATACATACATACATACATACATACATACCGAGTTTCCTCCGTGCTTCGGAAAGCACGAAAAGCCGTTGATCCCGGGTGTCAATTTAAGATCTTTGACATTCGTTACAGGTAGTCAGTGACCCGAAAGTCTGACAACCAGTCTTACTAAGGGGTATCGTGTTACCCAGTACTAACTAGGTTGTGGAGGTCAGATAGGCAGTCGCTCCATGTAAAATACTGCTATTCATCTGCATCCGGTTAGACTGGAAGCCGACCCCAACGTAGTTGGGAAAAGGCTAGGCTGATGATGATGATCTTCTTCTGGAAAAAACTCCACACTGGCACTATGGTTTTGATGGGTTCTAGCTACCATTTGGCCAGATAATTTTTCCTGTGACAAACGGCAATTTATAAGTAAATTTCAAGATCACTTGATCTTCTGCCTCAAGTATTCAAAGTGCGAATCGCGACTCATGTTATAACCATATAAATATGATGGGAGTTACATCATTCACATTATGATTAATTTTCCATAGATTACAACGTGTTTGCGACGTTGTTGTTCCCATAATGATTACACGAGGAGCTGCTTATTAATCAAATGTATTCATAAATGGTTACTGTTCAGTAATCCGTAATGACACTTGCTTCTGAATTTGGTTGGTATAGGACGTCGTTCGGGCGCTTCATGTAAAATAACGGTTTTCAGCTGCATCCACTTACATGTGAAGCCAACCCAACATGGTTTTTTCTATTTCGTGTAGCGAGCAGTATTTTATATTTTGCTGGTCCGAAACTTCGCCAGCTCTACGGCTTTGCTTTGTGTAACTATGCTCCACCTCCTTTCCTGCCCTCTGAGCCCCAAAACATGCAACTAAACATAGTAGGAATAAGGCTAGGCAGATGGCTAGAAATATTTTGGTTGATTTCGGTTTGATACTAGCAACTAGATAGTGACAACAGACATGATCTTCAAATTATATCACGTTTTAGTGACCCCTACTGCCGTGAGCTTTAAATCTAAAAAGAAAATAAAAAATGTTGTTCTGAGAAAATCTTATTCATCGCTATTAAGTTGATTTTGCAAAGCAATCTATTTATATCATAACTAAATCCATGTAAATCACCAAAGCTCAAGTCTTAAAATAAAATTCAATTCGTCAGTATCAAAATGAAGTTATAAAAAAAGAAAGCGCAGGTAAACACGCTCAGCAAAATGAAGGCATTTCAAAGTTGACGTTTCGCATATTTTAATTTACATATTTTATAATATGTGAATGCGACCCAGCTCGTATGTATGGGTTTACCTAAAGCACACATTGAGTGAAAATATACCATAACTCATAGCGGTACAAGTTTTTCCATTTCCCTTAATGGCACACATCAGTATACCTACACCTTAAGTATACCCGTCGGAATTCAATAGTTAACAGGGCCGGACTAGTTAGTGTGAGGGGTACAATTTCGGGAAAGGCCCCAGGAATTGGTCCGTGCGTTCGGGCAATATTGTGACATTGGAATATGTAAGAAAATATAGAGGTCTATATTAGCTACTCAATAAGATATAGGTAGGTACATATTAAAATGTGGCCTAACGTCGCCACCACAAAAACCAGTAATTTGGAACGTGAACGGTAGGTTGAAATCTTTATTAAGAACAGAGCCAATTTATTTTCAGCACTTCTAATGTAATACACTATACCTACAACCACGCACCTCCTTACTTTGCACCCCTATCCAAGCCAACAAATCCGACCCTGTATATTACTAGCGAGATGTCCTCGCCAAGGGAACAAAAACTATTTCTCGTAATATCGAATGTGCCATAAAACGCGATAGGAAAGCTATTGCTTATCTCAAAGCGTCCCGTGGGCAATTCACAGGACAATGTCGCCCGACCTTGATGCCCCCAAATTATACACAGAATTTTCTGTGTCAAGACACTGTGACAGGTTCCCAGTGAACCTTTGTAGAAAAGCTAGGGTTGACAGTCGTGTGTCGGTTGTCAAAGGAAATGGAAACATGAACGGTGGAAGGTGAATTTATAGTATAGTCGTTGCTTTAATTATATGGTGGAGACTTTCATGTAAACTAATGTGACATTTGTTTTCGTAAAAGATGGTCGTCATCGATGGTCTACAGAATATTATGCGGAGGGGTTCCGAGTTCTCCATTGAATTTGAAACGCACCGGTGAGCATCTAAATTGTCGCTTCTGGCACCCTTACTTAACTTAAACAGCACGTGACTAAAACATTACACCGTCCTCTTCATCTCAAAATAGGTTAGAAAAACGAGTTTTTATAACTCAAACAGGCTAATATTTGCATTAGGAATAGTCTAATAAATCCTGAAAGCTCACATATTTAAAGTTACAGGCTAAAGTAATGTCATCATCTGTCTAGCCTTTATCCAATTATGTGGGGTCGGCTTCCAGTCTAACCGGATGCAGCTGAATACCAGTATGTTACATGGAGCGACTTCCTATCTGGCCTCCACAACCCAGTTAGTACTGGGTAAGACGGTAGGTACCCCTTGATAAGACTGGTTGTCAGACTTTCTGGTCACTGACTATCTGTAACGGCTGTCAAAGATCTACAATCGACAACCGGGACCAACGGTTTAACGTGCTTTCCGAGGCACGGGGGTAACTCGGTATGTAATGATGGTCACCCATCCACAGACCGACCTTGGCAAGCGCGGCTTAACCTTGAAGATCGACCAGCTGCTGTTATTATTTAGCCACGAGCTCCTCGAATTTAGGGAAGATAAATAAACAACAAAAAATAACTAGGTGTAAAAATATTTGTGAGGAAAAACGGCAGGATTACGATCGTTAGTCTTCAAATGGTCAACTTTATTGTCAGGACAAAACACAGGGATTTACGAATAATCACACTGGTATAACCGTCTCACTAGGCCTTTATTTTTGGGGTTGGAAATGTTACAGGCATGTCGTTTTGTGTTGGTTATGATTCTAAATACAGCATGCATTGTCATCTTATTAAAACTGTTAGATACCTTTCATCATCAGATCATTTTAAAAATCGGATGCACGGTTGTAACCGTGGTCACTAAAGCGAAAGTTTCGCAAAACATAACAACATGTCTATATAATATAACAAGGCAGGCAAAAGTGATAAGCCCTCATTGCGTCAGGTATACAACTAGGTAGTCAACTCACACGTGATAGGGAGCAAACCTATTACCTTCAACCCGGCTCAAATCCAGACTCCGGACTAGTACCTACTGAAAAACACTTTAGGGTTTTTTTAAAGCCTTTTTCTCACATATCATCATTCTCCTGCCCCTATTCCAATTTATTTGGGGTCGGCGCAGCATGTCTCCTTTCCCATACTTCTCTATTACCTGTCATCTCATCAGACAAATCCTTTCTTACCATATCAGCCTTCACACAGTCCATCCATCGTTTCTTTGCACATCAAATGACTAATTAAAAAAAAATACAAACTACGAAAGTAAAGTTTATCTATAAGAAAAGTCAACACCAAACCTTGAAAAGCTCACGTCGCCGTATTACGGAGTATCGGCTAGGTTTGGGCAAGTCCTTGTTGCCAATTTATTTTATTTTACGAGAGCAACTTGCGATAAGTGGTGTGGCACGTGATCTGACTGATCTATGTTAGCGGACCTCATCGACCGGTGACGTGGGACTTCATATTCTGAGGAGTTACAGGGAGATTGGGTTTAGAGGTTGAAAAATAGAACCGTGGTAACCTGCGCTTATACTGCTATTGGGAGTGAAATCTTTGGCAGAATAAACGCAATATTATGTTGGATAGTGTACAGGTTATATCCGGAGTTATTTGCTATACGGATTTTATAGAAATTAGAAAAATATCCGTGCGTTCAAGCGTTTTTGCCATGCCTATTATTGGAATCAAATATGACAGCTCACAACTGAGGACCCATTAATATTTATCCGTGGTGCCAGGCAACTGGGCTTATCACAGTTGTAAACGTCCCTTTGTGCCTCTTGGCCTTGTTTTGTTCTGTCTCCTGCTGATACGGAGGGAAGTAGAAATTATGTTTTTCGGTGCTTTTCTGGTGGTAGCCACTGTTGATTGTGGTTTTCAGTTGGTTTGGGAATAGTGTGGCTAGCTTTTTTTTGGGGTGGGAAATCATCAAATGACCTCTCCGACTCTGGGTGGAGCGGGAGGGCGTGTCAGACTCTTACTGACTAAAACCCACCCGTGTTCCTTCAGTTGTCTGTGCCAAGGGCCACGGTAACTCTTTCGAACAAACCCGCAACCCTGATAGGCATCGGTCCTAGTGGACCCCGTCAGTTTGCGCTGACATCTCTTTGAGGCGCGCGTGGAACACAACGCGCCATCGACCCGGGCCTGGTCCTTACCGGACGGCGAGCTACCCATTGCTTGCCGTCCGCTAGCCCGCGCTTACGGTGGCCGGAAATCCACTTGGGAGTGGGGCTAGCTTGTCACGCGATTAAGATAAAGGCACAACGCCCTCTATCGAGCTAGGAGGTAAACTTTACACTTTATTGCGCTTTTGGCTTCATGTGAAAACACGGACCATAATTTATAAACATCCGAATTTCAGAAATAAATGCTTGCATTTGTTTAATTTTATTTTGTTAAAAAGGTTAGTTTTCACAATTTTTGGATTTCGTGAAAGTTCTTCCTTAAAAAAATCGTGAATTCGCCAAAATTATTCATGACACAAGTTATCTGGGGTTAGAACAAACGAGCTAGCTTTATATCGTTTCAACATCCTAGATCGAAATGGAAATGTGCCTGTAGTTCCACAAATCATTTCTAACATAGGAATAAAACACTTATCTTGTCGAGTTTTATTTAACTTTCAGTAGTAACATTTCTTTCTACACGAGGCCAAAGTGTGTTTGTTCTCATAAGTACGTATAAAATTTTCTGTAACGTCAACTTTTATGTAACAAAATATATTGAGCAAATAATTCAAAATGTTTTTCCAATTCGTTTGTTGGATCCTATAATAAGATTGAGAGTCGGTCAAGATTGTCTTTATAACATTCGAAAACTGTTTTCTTTTGGCAAGGCAAACTGGTGGACTCTGGTAAAAAGCAGTAGGCGCAGTAAGGGTTTGTGGCAGTCCCATAAAAGACATTTCTTTTAGATGTTCTGATGATGTTTTCCTTAAAATTTTCAAGGAATGATGCAGCCTGTAATGTTCTCACTGCTGTGACTCTGGCCCCCTCTCTATAGGCTGTTGTCCACTATGCAGGCCCAGTACGGGTTAGTAGATGTCATATGTCTTCGAACTTTGGTTCTGCGACGTGTCGGTTTCCGCACGATGTTTTCCTTCACCGTTTTGTGAGCAGTGGTGTTGAAATAAATTACAATAAGTTATGCGCTTGACGGTTAAGCCATAACTTCAAGGTCGCTCAGTAAGCTGTGAAACGGGCTATGCTTGGAGTCTCTCTGAGGGATTGCATCCGGAACGAGTTGATCCGACATAGAACAGAGTTGTCAATATAGCTCACATATAAATAAGTAACCTGAAGTGGCAATGTGCCGAGCATATTAGCCGTAGAACCGATGACCGTTGGGGCAGACTTGTTCTTGAGTGGAGGGACGCCCTCAGGCTCGGTGGAGTGACGATCTCCGCAGGGTGGCTGGTAGCAACTGAATGAGAGTTGCCGAGAATCGAGTTAAGTGGCGTGCGCATGAAGAGGACTACTCTAGGCTGATGATGATGATCATAGGTGATGTTGCTATCCCGAGACATTGCATTTACCAAGTTCAGATACTTCATTCACGAAGCTGTTTAGTACTGAGATCGCTAAATGTGATAGACTTTATGGATATGAGCTGCAAGTTAATAGTTTTATAGCAACTATAAAAGAGAATATTGTGGGTTACTGAAAGAAAAGTATATTGGTTCGCAATAAAACATGTTTACTATGCATACTTGGATTTAATCATGAAAATCTAAGCATGCAGTGTAATGTGTGTGATTTTCTGAACTATTGGACAAATTTTGAAGTTGGTTTTAAAACATGAAACGCTCATTAGTTTTTTCTGCTTTCTTTAGTATTCTAAAATTACTCTAAATTAATTATTGTGCGGTTGTCATCATAATAATTATCTTGCTTTAATGGGTCTACAATTTTTGCAGTACTAGTTAACGAACGTTTAAACTGAATCCAAATTCAATTTTACTAGTCGCTAAGTTATTCCATTTTTAAATTCATTCTCCTTGTCACGGTTTCAGTTAAAGGAAACTCGTTGTGCATTATATGCTTTTACTTTATCAGGCTTAATTCAGTTTCGGCATGACTCTTGACTAACTTCGGGTCGAGCTATTATTGGCCGAACTAAAAGTTCGGCGTTCACACAAATGGCCGACGTGCCTACCTACCTAATTTGAAATTCTTATTGGCCTTCACATTTGTGAATTAGATTGTGTTCGTTGATAAGTAATTCGAAGAATAATGCTGACATTTTCTCTGGGGAGACTTTTTATTGAGAGATAAGAGTTTTTGGTTCGAGATACTATGTATACTACTGTAATGTGGGCTTTTACTGTAAATGCGTTTCTAATCTGCATGTATTTTGTGATTTGAAAAAGATGTCTAACTTGCAGAGATCTTTTATTGCGGTTTTAAAGCAGTTAATCTGCTATTGGTTACGATTTACATCTACAGGTCAGAATATCATCATTAGGTAGACATTTGAAAGCAGTAATTGCTTCAGTCTACTACCAAAGGAGACGAGTATGTAATTTGTCAATAAAATGGAATAGAAATATAGTGCGCTGTGTACAGCTCTAAAATATTCTCAGTGAACTTTTGTAAATATTGCATTGTCATTCAAAACCCCTTGCATTGTCCTAGTGAACATTATTTTCTGGCCTAATGAAGTGTCTGGAATAGTCAGTCAATTGGAGTAGGTGGCGGGCGTCGGGCGGCGGGCTACAAAGCGATTGATCACGTGCCCTGTCCTTCTTTTAAGAGTGCTCAGTCGAACAATTAGAACACGCTCGGCTGCGGGATTCTTAAAATTCATCATGAATTAAATTTTGCATGTTCAGGAGTGTGGGCTCTTGAATTAATTTTTATACTTAGATGGTACTTTTATTGGTAAAATGTGAAGTCTAACATAATATTAAGCCGCAAGGGCAACATAGTATAACATCACACCTGTAATCCCCGAAGGGTTAGGCAGGTGTGCCTAATAGAACGCCCCATTTCGCCAGTTATGTTTACACGCTCAGCGCCATGTGTATCGTTTGCGATACACACTGTCTTAACACTTGTGTATCTTTTTCGATACACGACCACCATTCCAGTACAAACGCCGTGTATTGCTAACGCGCACACTTTCCGTCCAAGTGTGATGTGCGCTGAGCGTGTTAAGTCCCTTATTGTAATAGGAGGCGAGCCTATTGCCATTAATCGAGCACAAATCCAGACTCCGTAGCTGCTACTGAGAGATTCCTAATTGAAAATCCCAATAAAACTTTGCCCGACCTGGGAATCGATCCCTGGACCTCATGCTTAGCAGCCGACCGTTAGACCAACGAGACAATCGTTAAAACATTAAATTCAATTGAGATGATTCTCACAGAAACCGAACGCATTGCAGGTAATAAATAGATTGATGTCGTCGCATAAAATTGGAGATATTTTGTGTCTAGTAACGACAAATGAAGATGAATAAGGCAGCAACGCAACTGTGTTGAATGCAACATTCACTCACATTTTCATTTAAATGAAAAAATCTGTACATTAAAACAAAAACCACGCATCAGTAAATTGATAAGTTCAAAATTAAAAGCGTGCGGTCCCCTGAGAGGTCATATTTCCACAATGCCCGCAAGCGGTCATTAATTTCCCAAAAGATCGAGTAGCTAATTATAACGGTTTATTCCCAACTGCCTCGCTAGGGACTCCATCGAGGCAGCCTGTTCATTTTCTTACAATATTTTCTTTTTCATTTAATTTACAAATGTAATAAATCGTTACTCTTAAGTAACCGTTTGTTGGTTTGACTATTGTTTTTGGAATGAAATGGATATCATTGCAATTATTTTTTTGCGCGATTTCCTTAAAAATGGGACTTCTCCTTAAAATTACATCAAATTGCTATCCCCAGTTTTATATTGTTATAAAAAAAAATCAAACTCTCAAAATATTTTATTTCACATAAACCTGGCCACCTAAAAAAAGTCAAAAGATAGATGTATGGTTCGGGTTTGTCGTTTCCATTGGAGAAGAACCGGCAACAAACTTCATGGTTACAAGATTCCAAATATTGTTCATAATATTCTTCTTGATCTACATGAACGAGATACAGGATACAGCATTTCACATAACCAGGAAAATCCTATCAAAATGCCTAGCCTTTTCCCAACTATGTCGGGGTCGGCTTCCAGTCTAACCGGATGCAGCTGAATACCAGTATTTTACATGGAGCGACTGCTTATCTGACCTCCACAACCCAGTTAGTACTGGGTAATACGATACCCCTTGGTAAGACTGGTTTTCAGACTTTCAGGTCACTGATTACCTGTAACGACTGTTGAAGATCTTCAATTGACAGCCGGGACCAACGACTTAACGTGCTTTCCGAGGCACGGAGAAAACTCGGTATGTATGGGTGGTCACCCATCCACGGACCAACCCAGGCAAGCGCGGCTTAACCTGAGGATCGACACGAGCTTCTCTCACATAACCAGGAATATGTTGATATAAACAAAATGCTCTAAAAACATTTCAAAATTGCACACACATGTATATATTCATATCTAGCTAACTAGAATGAAAACAGACAGCTTTGTATAATTATCTTTGAGTACAAACTACGATCGACACTGAAGACGAGTGCTAACACATCTACAGCATGTTAGCATTATTTTGTCTCTTGTAGCTCGGCTTATGTCACAAATTGTGAGTGAATGGAAGCAAGAATAAGTTTTTATATCCATACTTCCTTACGGACTAATCTTATATATGCAAATGCAATTCTATCCATAGTGTCCATCTTTCTGTTACCTTTTCACAACATAACGGCTGAAGAAATTAGGATGAAACTTGGGTCTTTTTTGTCTCGCTAGTACAAGGATAATTCCCAAAATGTAAGTAAAGCCGCGGTCAAAAACGAGAGTTAATGATTTGTCGTCAACTCTTACACAGCGATCGTGGTTCTGATTCCAGGATGTTGAACTCTTAATACTATATTTATTAACATTAAATACAAAGAAACTTCTACTTGAACCTTTTTTTCTTTTTACTTGATAAATAATAAAATAACCAATCAATCAAACGAAATACCTTTTTAAGACAAGGTAAAACATGAGTCACGATTCGACGAACCACGCCCTGTATAAGGTAAACCTCATTTTAGTGTCAATGACACGCACTCATACACACATACATACATTTCGACGACCAGTATTGACTGTCTGTGTTTGTTAGGTACTCCCCCGCGGCAGTTGATCAGTCGGACAGTATTTGTATTTTTTGAAAAGGGAACCTGACTCAGTGTCAAAAGAACGGTTAAAATCTGTTTTACGATAAGCGACACACTAAACTTTGATGAAAGGCAACCTTCAATAAAAATAGACGTTTGTGTGAGGTTGTTAGGAAAACTACATTTGTAACGTAAAACATTCTTTATCTTTAACATTTTCCTTGTAAAAGTGTTGTTGCTTTTCATCTATACTTAGCCTACTATTACGTAAACTACCATTTTTTTGCCTGTTTTACCATCTCCTTTATCTGCATCTCTTTTTTACAAAATGCCTTTCTCGGCACTGTTGCCTTTGTTTTTTACCTTTATTCGATACTCTTTAACATTCAAATCGGCCACCATCTTACCTATCCACAATACACATTAAAAAAAAACTTTAAAAAAATATTCTAGACTATATTTAGACCGTTCAACATAATAAAAAATTAACCACGTGTTATCTCAGTCTAACCTACATGTCTAAAGCAACGAACGTCCACACAAACGAGGCTCAAAAGAGTGCGTTCTCTGAAGTACTCAGGTCTCTGCGTCATTAACAAATTCTTGGGATCCATTACCGTGTGTGGGTGGCCTACGTAGATCTGCCTAGCAGTTATATTGGGCATATTGTGGAGGTGGAGTAGGAAATGGGTTTGAATGAAAAATATAGTGGTAATGAGATTTTAATAAAAAAAGATAAATGTCATGTATTACTTATTTCTTGAAAAAAATATCCAGTAATTTTCTCAGTAATTCAAAATACATTAATTTCAAGCTTAGAAAATCATTTTCACGATACAAACCCTACGTTTTTGTAAATCAACCTGCATTCTCCTACTGCTGAGCTAAGGTTTCTCTTATAGTTTCTACTTGTTTCCGGTCAATCTCTCATAAACGCTAAGTCCTAATTTTTTTTTACCGAGGCATAAAAGCGAAACATCATAAATCCTGATATCATAAATGCTGTGGGCCTGTCTTTTAACTTATCACGAATTAACAGATCTTTAACCCGGTAGTAAGCGGCGAAAGTAGGCGAAGCCGCAAGCAAAAGCTAGTATCCCAAAGACCATACATCAAAACACTTGTAAAAAACAAAGGCTGACTGAAACTCACACAAACTGCGGTGAGTTATCTGCGGATCTATTTGAAGACATTCGCGCTTATTGTTTCCTTGACAAAAGGGCGGTGGTGTCAGTGGCAATTGATCACGTAGCTTCCCATCCCTACGTCCGATCCGATAATATTCAGCGGCGTATACATTCGACATGGAAAACTCGATAGTTGACGAAAAAAATATTGTCATGTTGGAGAAAATTTTCTCGTCAGTACGTCAAAAGATAACTAGGGCAATGTGGGTATACTATAAGTACACCTCTGCTTAACCTTCGAAAATCACACACGTGGTGTTATAGTATGTTAAGCACGCACAAACCACACACGTACACATCGCCTTCCAAATATCATTCGATATTCCAACACCGTTTTTCAAATAAATAACCGGTTTTTTAAGCCTGAAACTAAGACCTCAAGTACTCCAACTAAGCCTCTTGTTATCTCAAATCACCGGTAATCACTACACTTAAAATAAAAGAAGAACAAAAACGGTAGAAATAGAATAACAAAAAAGATTTTCCCCAATAAAGGCCCACAAAGGATCCTAACAGCTAACGTTACGCTGCATTTTATTACAGCCAGTGTACACGGTCCGTTCGTCCGAACCGTAACGGCGCGTCAATTATCCGGAGTCGTTGTGACGGCTCGGATACGGATTGAATTAACGTCGAGAAAAAATGCTCCACCGCGTTATATTAAACCCAGCCCGTTGAGATCAAGCTAACCGATATTAAATGGTGGCTCAGACTGTTTAATTAAAGATGTGGTTGAAGTTTTGCTGGACTTGCTGAAAAAATATTCTGTAGGGCTCGTCGTACTATGAGGCTACGGTCTGGTAACAAAATAATGTGATCGACCATCTTTATTAACCGTGAGGACTATTCTTGGGACCCAGAATTATACCTTGACACAGTTCTGTGAAAGTGATTTAGTCCACGTGAAATATCTAGCTGATTTTCTGGTAAGTAAATTGTTTTGGAAACTGATTTTTGTTAATTAATAATAAAAAAACTAATTAAAAAAAACTAGTCTCGAAAAGTCTTTATTTGCTCTTACAAAAGTTAATAAATTATCCAATTACTATAAACAAATATCGGAAGCAGGAAAATGACGATGATGTAACAAAACTAAATTTTTATTAGCACGTCGACTGCTGTGATCGGATACAAATAACTAAGATTTCCCACGTTCCTACACTACTAATAACTCGAATATCAGAAACTAACAGGATGTCTGAACCCGCAACCGACCAAGAAATTGTATGTTTTCCTACTCCGACTTCACGCCTCCGTCACCAAAACTTTCATTTCCTGAAGGTTGGGTAAACATTTGTGTGTTAACTTCGTAGGTAACGATCCTTTCTTATAAACGGGACTACTTTGTTATAGACTCGGCCGCGACTTAGAACGACTGTTTCCGAACTGATTATATCAGTTTTATCATTGTTTTCGCCTTATGAAGATAGTTTTTGGGTTTATTAAAATTGTTAATTTGCTGTCAGTGGGTACTGCCTTAGGCTTTTATTTTGGTATCGTCTTTGGGTTAAGTCGTTCGTCGTTTCAACTTGTTATGTAAATAGAGAGTTTCATGGAATAAGTTGGTACATCTTTTTCGAATCTGATATTATTTATGAAAACCAATATTCTGCGAAAGTTTCATTAGTCCACGTTTTTATAGCTTTCAATGAATTAAAGAACATTTTTTTGATTCTGATTGTTTACTGAAATAAGCGGGTAAACAGTTAGTTAACCTTTCCAAGAATCCGTGTTTCATTAGACAAACACAAATTTATGCATGTGTACAATTCATGGCAAGCGGAGATCATTGCCAAAACACTACTAGAAACCACGTTTGGCACGAGTGCGATGAGTTACAAGTTTATATTATTGCCTGTTCATCTACTGACAACAACAACTGTTATCCTTTGCCTCACTCCACAAACACGTTATACGAGTACCTACATCACAGAAGAAAATAATTTGGAACTAATGATATTTTCATTACCCTCACCATATTTTAATTTTTACATGAATTTCCATGCCTCTTGTTTTTACTCTGCATGGAACCCGCCTTGATGATCTAGTGCTCGCAATCGCGACTGCTGAGCATGAAATTCTGGGTTCAATTCCCGGGTCGGGCAAATTATTGTTGGGTTTTTCCATCTGGGATTTCACAGTAGCAGCCACGGATCCTGGATTTGTGCCCGGTTGACGGCAATAAGCTCACCCTCTATTACATGAGACTTAAACATAATTGGCGAAATGTGTGTGTACTATTAGGTACACCTCTCCCTAACGTATATGTGTATATGCGTATATGTTTATGTTATGTTATGGTACCTTACGCAGAGCATAGGTTATAATAATATGAATTTTAACAATCGTCTCCACGCGATTCTTTCTGAAAATAAACTATAATAAATAAATAATTTTGTTTGAGAATTTCCTAATATTCATGAGTAAATTTATATTTCCCAGTATCTTTAACTAAACTAACGCCCGCAAAGATTTGTGCGCACTGCCATCTCCAATCTAACAACTGACCCAGTTAGACTTGTAAACAAATGGCGGGACTTTGCAGATGTATTGCAGTTTCTCAAGTTTCAAACCAACTGTAAGAAACATCATAGAGAGCTTTAATGTTTTACTTCACAGTCTATCAACTGCTGACGTACTGTTAAGGCCTCTACGTATTATGTATGAGTATCTAGAAGGTACCTCATTGTCTCGTTGGTGTAGTCGTCAGGGTGCGACTGCTGACCATGAGGTCCTGGCTTCGATTCCCAGGTCGGGTACAGTGTTATCGGGTTTTTCCATCAGAAATTTCTGGACAACTATTTATGTTTATTGCATCCTTAGTTCTACGGTTATTATTATTATTATAAGCCTGTGTTGTCCCACTGCAGGGCAAAGGCCTCCCTTCCCTTCTTCCACTTTTCGCGATTTAGTGCAATTGTAGGCCAATCCTTTGAGAAGGAGTCCTACTCATCCCGCCATCTTCTTCTGTTCTACGGTTGTTAACGTTAAACTTCAAACGAGCTTGCATTGTAATAACATTCATCTCTAACACCATTACGGTATCTTTTGTGTAGGGACTAAAACATGACTGGCGAAATGTGGGTGTAATATTAGGTACGCGTCTGCCTAACCCATCGGGGATTAGAGGCGTGATGTTATGTTATCTAGAAGATACATTTCCTCTGCCACAACGTAATGAAGGCTATCGTTTTTGAGCTCACCAGATGGCGCCACTGTCGAGTAAGGTCGAAGGAGTGTTATTAATTCTATTTTATACTTTAAAGTACCAATAGCTTCATAAAAAGTTTATTTAATTACGTTTAACAACATAGTGTAAACTTAAGGTACATATTTACAATATTGTCCCTAAAATTAGCAAGCATGAAACATTTAAAAATCATTCTTCCTTCAAGTACCAACAAATTAGAACTCCCAAAGTCCCAACTTGTTACCTACAATCTTCAAGTCATAATTAATCAGGAATGGAATGGAATGAAAATGGAATATTAATAAAACTACGTGATAAAAAAGCGCGCAACGCGGGAACACTCTATGACATCTGACATTTCTGAAGACCTTACTCTACACGAACGCCTCTAGCGGCGAAATCATGCGCGATAGCCCCGGTTCAGCTCTATTCTCATACAAGTCTTTCTTGAACCTCCAATATTAACCGACGCTAACACTTTGAAATCTACCCCAGATCCTATCCGATCGAACGTCTAGGAATCATTTAATGGGTGAATGGAAAAGTCGAATATAAAATTGAATGAAGTGCAGTTCCATGTTCCTTGCTCCCGTTGCCGGCGAAGCCTCCAAGACACTTGATAATTGATTTTGTAACAGTTTCAATAGAATGATTTTATTAGTATTCGGTAGTCGAATGAAGGAAAAGCGAGCTTAAATTTCATTTATCATTCCAATTCGAAAGCTCTTTCAAGATTCACGAATGGATGAACATTATAAAGACCATATCGCTTTCAGATAACTAAATTATGTTTGATACAATTTCACTTGAATAAATAATATTGTTATTCAAATATGTAAATGGGAACTTGAATAATGTCTATCTGTAAATTTTAATAAATTCGTTTTGTTATTCTTTGTCTTGTAGTATTTTATTACATTGGGTAGAGACAGACTGATCTTCTTATTTTAATTCTTGGCCTTGACATTATATTCTAGTTTCAGGGCTTGTCTCTTTCACAATATCATTAACTAGGCCACATTAATAAAACTACTTCATATTGTTGTCTTTATTGACAGCCAAAAAAAGACATCCAACTTTCAGAGACAAAATCTTACTATATAAAATACAAAGATTGTTTCTACCTATGTATGTCCGTTATAGACTTTGAAACCATCCTACCGATGTGCCCCAAACTGGTTTCAGTAGAAAGGCAATAATGTTAAGATGGTTTTAGATCACTAAAACAATTCATTAGGTACTATAGCGTTGTAGCACACGACGGGTATCCGCTAGTATTTAATATCAGTGATCGTTTTATGGCATTCCCTCGGAGGGCAACGAATATCATTTTTGAATAGAACACTCCCATGCAACGCTTCCCAAAAAGTCCCTTATTTCTTATAAATATCTGTGTCTGTAATACTTTTCCACCACCCACCACTATCAAGTATCACATCGAAGCACTCATTAAGTACAATTTACACTGGCAACGTGACAGTAAGGCCGTTCTATCTCGGATCGCGTGAATGCGGCTCGAGTGGGTGCCACGTTTCATTAATCAGGCCAAGGGCTGATCCCATCCCGACTAATTGACGCGCCACTGATAGTCCAATAATGACTGCTTCGCCCCTACATCGAATCCCGTCTAATCTACTGGCCAATACATTATGTATTAAACCGCTGAGTGAGTTTTAAATGAGAATCGACGTTTAGGAGTGTGGATTTTGGTTTTGGACTGTGAATTCGTGTTTTTTTATTCACAATTATTTAAGTTTTTGGTGGACCTTCTCTCAGGTGCGAGTCAAATCAAAACCCTTACATTACTGAAATAAATCAATGTATTTTTTTAATGAAACAGCAATTACCGCTTTAAAAATAAAAACTTGTTCGTAATCGGCTAGAAACCTATGACATTGAAAGGACATTGAACCTATTTTCATCGAATAAAACACAAAAGTGTTTGTAAGTACCTACAAAACAGACGCCCACTAGGAGCTTTAAAAATAAAATGATAGATCATTAATGCCGGCATTGTTTACTACTGAAACGATTTTTACACGACGACGCCGTCGACTAACAGGTAAACATTCGGGCCAAGAACTTTTATTTTTAACCGATTTCAAAAAAAGGAGGAGGTGCTCAATTTGGTTGTATGTTTTTTTTTTGTGTTTGTTACCTCATATCTCCGTCTTTTATGAACCGATTTGAAAAATTCTTCTTTTATCTGAATGGATCTACTTTCCGATTGGTCCCATAGAAATTTCATCAAAATCGGTTCAGCAGTTTGGTTTTGAAATCAAAATAACTGGAAAAAATGTCATCCAAGTAAAAGAAATTGTGAAATTGATACTTCACAAGGATTGGTGTGTGATACCATAACTAAAAAGGGTAAAATAAAAACTTTTTTTGCAAAAAAAAACCGACTTCCAAAGAAAACACTAAAAAAGTGGAAAATAACTTTACTTTCGGAAGTCGGTGGCAAAAAAACTTTTTTGCAAAAAAAAAAACCGACTTCCAAAGAAAACACTAAAAAAGTGGAAAATAACTTTACTTTCGGAAGTCGGTGACTATTGTTTGTTTCATTGACTTTTTTGCCACCGACTTCCGAAAGTAAAGTTATTTTCCACTTTTTTAGTGTTTTCTTTGGAAGTCGGTTTTTTTTTTTGCAAAAAAGTTTTTATTTTACCCTTTTCAGTTATCGCATCACACACAAATCCTTGTCAAGTATCAATTTCGCAATTTCTTTTACTTGGATGACATATTGTTTCCAGCTATTTTGATTTCAAAACCAAACTACTGAACCGATTTCGATGAAATTTCTATGGGACCAATCGGGAAGTAGATCCATTCAGATAAAAGAAGAATTTTTCAAATCGGTTCATAAATGACGGAGATATGAGGTAACAAACACAAAAAAAAAAAAAAAAAAAACAAAAAAAAAAAAACATACAACCGAATTGAGAACCTCCTCCTTTTTTAGAAGTCGGTTAAAAAGTCAATGAAACAAACAATAGTCACCGACTTCCGAAAGTAAAGTTATTTTCCACTTCTTTAGTGTTTTCTTTGGAAGTCGGTTTTTTTTTGCAAAAAAAGTTTTTTAGAATAAGCCTACAATTCCTTGAAGTAAAATCAAAGTGAAAAGCACTATACTGAGATTTAAGGAAAAAACAAAAATTTCATGCAAGACTATTGGAGTCATAACACAAAATCTCGAATCTAAATATTCGTATAAGTAAATGATGACATCTCTTGTGCAAGTTAATCAATGGATATAAAACGTTGATTTAAAACGTTGCAGATTGCATTTCATTTCTGATTTTAACAATCTTACGTGAATTAAGAGGTAAACAAAACCAAGGTGGTTATGGTTGACATTCCTTGTTGTCTAAAAATAAAACAAATTTATAGTAGCTACTATGACGTATAAGTTTTATATCATGATGAAGATACGAGACAATACACTTTTTTATGGGAAAACACAGAACACACCCACACACAGATGTTCTTAAATAACCAGAACCGGTCAGTTTCGTGGATTAAAAGAATAAAACGAATATCATGCAAGTAACTCCAGCATCCAATCAAGTCTGGAAAAGGGTTGGATGAGAGAAAATCTGAAACACTTCCAGCGTCTAAAATTTATACAATGACATCTTCGTCGGAGCATTGTGAATATTTGTCGCGTGGGTGTTCTCAGAATAGTGAATGGAATCGCTTGATTAATGTTTCCCAACGAAAGGGAAATTCGGCCTAAATCAATTCGCAACAATTTATAACTCCCTCGATTCCATTAAATTATAATTGTTGTTTTACATTGTTGAGATCGGAAGAAGTTTGCCTAACGTCTTGTTTTTAATTGCTTATGAATAATCTATAATATTGTGTGTGCACGTAGATTAAGGTTTGTCCATGGATGGGTGACTACCCATTACATACCTAGTTTCCTACGTGCCTTGGAGAGCGCGTTAGGTTCCGGCCGTCATTTGTAGATCTTTGACAGTCGTTACAGGTAGGTACCTATTCAGTGGCCCGAAAGTCTGACAAAAAGTGTTACCAAGGGGTATGGTATTACCCAGTACTAACTGGGTTCTGGAGGTCACATAGGCAGTCGCCCCATGTAAAATATTGATATTTAGCTGCATCCGGTTAGACTGGAAGCCGACCCCAAGATGTTTGTCAAAAGACTAGCCAGAAAATGACGTTAATATACCTAAAACGTTTTTTTTTTTAATATGGATATGAAAAACCACCAAACAATAATTTCGATCACCTTCTGATATCATTTTGACAACTCAAGCTTTTAAAAACATTCAATCAATTGTAGTCTTCCTTATGACCCCAAACGTCTCTCTTTGTCTCTTTTTTTGTGTTTGTTACCTCATACGAGTATCTTCGCCATTTATGAACCGATTTGCAATTTTATAAAAATCGGTTCAGCAGTTTGGTTTTTAAATCAAAATATCTGGTACAAATATGTTATCCAAGTTAAAAAAATTGCGAAATTGATACTTGACAACTAAAAAGATACGATAACTAAAAAGGGTAAAATAAAAACTTAAAACTTTTTTGCAAAAAAATAACCGACTTCAAAAAAAAACACGGAAAAAATGGAAAATAACTTTACTTCCGGAAGTCGGTGGCAAAAAATTCAATGAAACAAACAATAGTCACCGACTTCCGAAAGTAAAGTTATTTTACATTTTTTTCGTGTTTTTTTTTTGTAAATCCGTATTTTTTTTGTGTTTTAATGATTTTAAATTATTATTATAATGATATCATTGTCATCAGCAGACTTTAACATGTCTACTGAAATATCTATTGTTGTTCTTAAACTTAATGTGTTGTTAATTTGGACATATTTTGTCAATCTTATGCTTTTCACTCCACTGTTAGTTTAGTTTCATCAATAACTAGTTTACAAACACCATCAGTTAACCCTGCAAGCCATAACATCTAAGTGAAAACCATAAAAGTTAACTATAAACTATTTAATAGCTTTTTAACCGCATTAAGGGTTTACGATCTACTTCACTTTGGGCCTACTCATTGTGCTCATACAATTTCTACCAACACTTTAATAAAATATTAGGCTAAGCCCGTATTAAAAATTGACGTGGCGTTTCAACGTGACTGTTTTACGCTCAAATATGAATATGGAAGTTTTTGTGTGATGTACGGCATGGTAACAGTTTTCGATACATTTAAAATGTTAAAGTTTGAGTGTTATGTTAGTAATAATCTTATTTTATGTGCTAAAATGACTTGTGAATGACCTTTATTGTGAAAAAGGTTCTTCTTTCTATACAAAGCTTTCTCTCAAATGGTTTGTCTCTAATTAAGGACACATAGAAATATGTATGTTCATCGGAAAAATAAATTATGTAAATAATAATAATAATAATAAACCATTTATTTTGGACAGAATCCATATAAGTGTTAGTAACAATTTGCTTATAATCTAAGTTAGTAGTACAAAATCTAAAAAATTCTAAAAAGTCACAATCTTCCCGTTACTATTCCCACCCAGTGAGCCTGTATGGGACAGTCGTGGCGGGATGCAATCATTTGCAAAATGCTGTTGGTACTACCGCGCAGTCTTTGAAATAATGACGCCGCTTTCTTACGCACTATAGCGTGGAAACCGTCAACACGCGCGTTTGCGAACATTTGTGACGCACTACAGTGGCGCGGCAACCCCAACAGCATCCTGAAGGCATTATTATACTGAATTCGTAGGACGTTGTAGGCTCGTTGCGTATACCGAACCCACAGGCCGCTCGAGTAAAAGGATTGGCAATATGCCCTAAAGAGTGTTATTTTAACTTCCTTAGTACATCGAGCGAACCTACGGGCCAGCATATTGCTCCTTACCGCCAACGCCCTACGTTCCCTTTCTATATCTGGGTCATCCTTTAAGTCCTCCGTGACCAGATGGCCCAGGTATTTAAAGGCCTTCACAATTTTCAGGGCCACTCCATCGACCATGATCGGAGGCACTGTACTAGGTCTCTGCTTGCCTGCACTAAAAATCAGTACCTCGCTTTTCTGCGTGTTGTACCTGAGACCATGCTCGGACGCGTAGCGCTCACATATTTTAACCAATGTCCTCAGGGCGTTGACCGAGGGGGCCAGCAGAACCATATCATCAGCATAGCTTATGTTGTTGACACACGTTCCGTCAATGTAGCATCCGACATGTGTCCTGCTGAGCTCCTCGATCAACTGGTTCACATATAGGCTGAAGAGGCCGGTTGACGTGAGGCCGCCCTGCCTTACACCGCATTCCAATCTGTATTCATCAGATAGAGTATCCCCCCATCTCACCTGGTTAGTCTGGTTTTTATACCAGAATTTAAGAATACTGGTATATTCCGTGGGCATACCCGTTTCCTCTAGCTTTCGCCACAGTATGTCATAGGCAACGGTGTCAAAAGCTTTTGACAAATCGAGGAAACAGGCATGTATCGGTGTCTTTCTGTCCGTGTAATACCTGACAGTATGCTTAAGGCATAATATAGCACTCTCAGTGGATAGCCCCGCCCTGAAACCGAATTGTGCGTCATGTAAATGTAAGTACCCACTGAGACTCTGATTAAGCAGACTGTCAAGTATCTTAGCTGTTGTTGTAGCAAGTGAGATGGGTCGATAATTTGACTTATCTGATACATCCCCTGTTCTGTTCTTAAGAATGGGTACAACCAAGGTCCTCATCAGCGATTGCGGCAAGTATGAGTGACCGATACACAGCGTAAAAAACATAGCCAGTACCCGCGGCAGATGTACACCTGCATGCCTGAAATGCTCGATACTGAGACCGTCGTACCCTGGAGACTTACCCCTTTTCATCCTTTGAATTGCCGCGACAACTTCCTTTGCTGAAACGCGTGTTTTTCTCCCGGGCACGCCAGCCACAGCGCCGCTTATATCGGTCATCGCTGGCCCCACAGGAGATCTTACCACAAAGTGATCTCTAAAATTATTGGCAATACCTTTAGGATCAGCGACGCCGCCGACGCTCACAGGAATACTTGGCTTGGGGTTCGTCTTGTTAGTATTCTTCCAAAAGGCAGAAAAATTTCCCGCTGACAGATTTGAGGCAAGAATATCCATCTTAATTTGTTCTTGCCTGCTCTGACACCATTTCAGCTTGGACTTAAACACCCTCCGACTATCACACATTTGTTCATAAATAGTCCCATTCGATGGTCTACCAGCTAACACCCATAGCTGAAACCCCACCCTAGCCTTTCTGTGAGCGCCCGCGACATGTCTGTTCCACCCGGTGATGTACCCACCCTTTTTAAAACATACACGACTATAGGATTTTACAGACGCCTGCGTTAAAATATTTGTAATCCTAGTGTTGTGTTTGTATCCTATTTGTAAAGTCCGTCATTTTCATTCAATGAAACTGACGTCACCATCATACAACAACACAATTACTTTGATATCCTCGTTCCCCTCCGTACACATTTTAGGTAAACTGTTTACCAACCGATAACATACCCTGACCCAACCCGTTACCCACGTAAACCGGGAACATCTCCCTATTATGCAGAAAGAGAAATTCGGATAGAAACGGCATCGTTACTGCGTTGATAACAAATGCTATCGCCGAGAAATATTACGCCAATATTACAGGAACCATTACCTGCGACGGGAAGCAGGAGAGCAGACAAAACGAACAGTGTGAAATGTCGCTTCCACGCCTACAATTGCTCTTGGAATAGAAAGTAGACTCAATGCTTCGAGAAATAAAGTTAGAATTTCGTTGTTGGTTGTGCTAATTCGACGGTAGTTAACGCGTATCACGCATTTGGATTGCCGACTCTGCCCAGGTGGAAGCAGCGTGATCGATTGCCTCTTTGTCGTCTCATCTCGATATTACGGGAAACATTTTCTTTTCTTGTCATCGCCCTTTGCCTTGCTACTGTGGTATTGATGAATTGCAGGCAAGATGTACTGGCACGTCAGAGTGTCATATTGCTGATTGCATTTTGTGCTAAGTGCGGGAACTGTTGGTGTATTAAATACACCGTTATAAATTTTATAACTTAGTTCTATCCACAACTTGTTTCTTGCGATGGCCTAATACTTATTTTTCTATATTTTCTACATTTTCCCTATTACATTATTGAGGGATTTCATGGAAATGTGATGAAAATTACCCTGAATATCATTACCTATAATATCGACTTCTTTTAATTTATTCGCGAAATTTCTTGGCCTTCGTAAAGTCGAAATTATAGAACGTATGTTTTTCTTAGTTCAGTTTTATCGCAATTTCACTGACATACCTACTCAACGTTCTGACGATAATATGCAATTAAATTTATCGCATTCGTCACATATTGAACGTAACCAGTCAACTGTGCAATCATAAACCTCATTTTATTGCAGTTAAACGTTAATCATGCTGTTATCTTAAATAGCCTAGAAGTGTTTCTTTATTCTTTGTTTTATTTTACTTACCTACTTATAACTTTTCCACTAGTTAGGTATATTTCAAGGGCGACAAAATTTTGGTACGAACCTAATATTATAATTATCCATTCTTATTTTTAATTTAATTCTTCAAAAGCATATTCGTGAAATACTTTTAAAGTTTCTTTATTGAAAACAATTCTCAATACATTTAACCATGCAGCTATTTCACCATAGACAACGTCTACCTACTTCTTTGTTCCGGAAAAATAACGTTTCTCGCCAATCCACAGAATTAGCGGTACGGACTACCCCTGAAAGCTGAGCACATTACGCACAGACCCTCACTTTACTCATTTGTAGGAAGGAAGCCGTGATGAGGTCGTCAGAACTGGCTCACAACTCTCCCCTCGTCCCTCTCCTCAAGGAGTGTGGCCGTTTCCTCAGCCCCAACTTTAATGGGCATCATTTGGTAAATCACTGGTGTTCCCTTTAATTACGCATTCCAATCTTTCTTTAAAACTTCGCTCGTATTTTTGCCGTTCAACCTGTAAAGTATTTTCGTCCTGAAAGTTTGGAATCACGATTTGTGTAAGCCAAACTCGGAAGTAGGTCCTTTATTTTTAAAATGCGACACAAACAGTGCTCACTGGTGGGGTAAAGATAAATCTCCCAAGTCAAACTTCGAAACTATAATACCAATTTAAGAACAAAATGTTGCTATATGATTTTAGACGTCTTCGTTAATTTTAAATAGGTTTCGCAAAGCACCTAACGCCTGATTCAACTAACTTGGGCTCTCAGCTATCGAACCAAACTGTACTCTCCTATATAAATAAGTTGTGCCTCGGAGCAGTGCCACTGAAACCGGCTGTTGACGAACTTAAATTGTGTTTCCGAACCGACTGGGTGTTTGCTTTCGAGATGAGACCCGAAATAGAAAAGATATTTCCAAAAATATTTGTTAAAATGAGTTTTGTTTACGGAGAATTATTCACGTTTGTCCAGAAACCGTTTTTAATTGGTTTCTTTGAAATGAGTTGTTTGGGAAGCAGAACATGAAAAAATATAGGCAAGGTCCAGTCCATGGGGATAGCGGATGCATCGTACCTTCATTTCCAAACAGTGTTATCCTTATTCGTCCCTAAACCTCCCTTTAAATATCCCAGTAAAGCGCCTTATAAAATCTGTCGGTACACTGAACTGGTTTACTACATGGATGTAAGGAATACGCCCGAAATAAACACGAGGAAAGTGGAATAACGTGACGTGAAATGAAGGACGTAAAACTGAAAAGCGTCCACCCATTGTTTCGGAGCTGACCGTGTTACACGTTGTTATTATTTAGGCGAGCCACGCCGCATTAAACATCAGAAAGTTACGCGTTATAACCTTTAGTCGAGAGTTCCGAAAATAAAGAATGTCAACGCTTCGGCCGGGTCTCTTGAATATGTTAGGTGAAACGTAAAATGAAATTATTTAGATATTTCTACACCTCAAATTCAGATTCTTTCGGACTTATCTCACTTCTGTATGGGGATTTTGCTCCTTTTGGTTTTTGTAAATTAACTTCGGGAAATGTGGACGTTATTAATCCGGGAAGGTATTTTCGGTCCAAGCATTTTGGCAAAATAATTTTCAAAGTTTAGATACTTCTTCTATTAATATGCAACATACAATTAAACCTTAATAACATAACATCATACAAGGCTTTAGTCGTCCTAAGACGGGCTGCTCATAAGAGTAAAAGCCCAAAGAACATTTTTTACAATCATATCCACAATATCAAAACCTAGATAAGCATCATCTACTTAAGCGATACACTCTTTACCTGTGCACTGTCACAGCAACAGACCTTTAGTCCGAATCTTCGCATTTTGGAATTAAGCTAACCGGCCATTAACAAAAGAAAAGCAAGAAGATTGAATACAGTAGCACTTGCTTAAAATTTCCTTATACGAATTAAGTGAGGCTGCGGGGCAACATAAGGCGACATCTCACCACTAAACTATTGCTCAGTGCCCAGTAGTGAGGCAGTAACAAGCTGTTGATAAATTAAGTTGTCGACTCGACAACAGGGTGGGACTCGAAATAGCTCGACGTGGTCCTTAGGAGAGACTGCGCTTTTTACGGCTTATTTTAGGTCGCTTTGTCGCTTTTCTTGACGGTTTTTGGTGGTAGAGTTGTAAATAGAAAGCGGTTGCGATTTCAAAGTATCTTGTAGGCCTTATTTTTCGAGTTAATTGTTATATTACCAGCTGGAATTGGATAACACATTAATAACATTATGATTTACTTGCAAAAAAAAATCACAACCGGAGTTTAATCACTTGCGGCAGACACAACATCAACACCGAAATTCTCTTATCTTCACAAAGAAACACGGTAAGCGCTATAAACGAAGACTTTAAATTGAAACAAAACACAGCTAATGCGCTCTCCATAATGTTCACCCCATTTCCCTAACTCCGTCCCTGTATTCTATGTCCCCAGTTATCCGCGACGCGGATATTGTTTCTCTACTGGCGAGCACTTAGAAAAATTACAATTACTCCAATGAAAAGAAGATTTGATATTGCCTCAGCTTTTATTGTTGTTTACCCTTGCTCCTTTCATAAATGATATTGTATTTTCTTATTGTCTGTGGTAAGTACTTACCTACTACTGAAGGTATAGAACCTCTGAGTGTGTGATCAGTTAAAGATATGAAAAATCATTTGTAGATAGTAAACCACTATTCATATAAGTACCGCGATATTTCTTAATATCGTTACATATTGGCTTAACGTGTTCAAAACTTATAATTTTCCCAACCAATACCTATTCAACCCAATCTGCATGTTAAAAACACTAGCTATAATGTTCGCTTCAATTGGTAATCATGATCAACTCTCCAAGTACCAAAGGACCAAGAACCAAAAGATGACAATAAACTGTTTAATATTCCGAATTTAAAGTTGCTGCTGAAAACCCTAACGGTACCCAGTGCATTCACTGCCAAATATGTATTTTCTTTACAATAATATAGTTTACCTGAAGAGTCAACAAGTAGGTACACTAATCAACGGTAACTAGCCTCTCTAGCTAAAGAAACCTTTGAAAAAAACTTCATGATTAACTTCAACATTAATTTATTAAAAAATCTCTAAAGAATAAAAATATTGTTATACAAACAGAAAGTTACAGATAAATCTTGCTTTGTAGAATGGCATATTTTATAATTAAGTACAAGGGAGTTTATTCTGAGCCCGAGGCGTTTTGCCGTTTTTCCCTTGATACAGTCTGTTGCAGAAAAACTTACTATAAAGATAATGATACAATGTTTTTAGATGCTTTGTGACGTACGCTTGTTTTATCAAAGGGAATATTGTGTTATATATTTCTTTCTTTTATTTCATTAAAATGTACTAATGTGTGTACACGCCATTTTAACAGAGAAACAGTGTTTATAAGTGCTGCATGGTTGTTAGTGTAAGTAAGCTTGGAAACAGGTTCTCTTAACAAATTGACAAACATCTCGGTATTGTTGTTGTTGTGTAGTTTTTTTTTATTGTGCGATTACTGATCGTTTCAACTGGCAAGCCAATGGTAGTCATCCAAATGATTTCCAATATTCCTAACTAATAATATAGCTACAGTTCTGAACATATCTTGTTAATTAACATTCCAAAAATGTACGCCGGTTCCCAAAAAGGAAGTTCTGTTAAAAGCAACTGTAGCCCACAAGGACCTAACTAGCACATAACGAGCTCGACCTACTTTAACAATAAAATAACATGTAAGAGATAACGATTTCCTGAAATCTGCTACATAACTCACTGCAAACAAACAAAGTTGCAATGTAGAACAAAATTAAACAGGAAAATAAATTACAAAACTCTGCAAGTTTAATATTTACCTGTACTACCAGATACAAGAACACATACAACGATAACCGACATTCGCAATATCAAATAAACATCACCCTGTTTAAAGATTCATCCCAACAAAGAATAATCAACTTAATCTCCTTCTAATATAGCAGTAAATTGAATGACGAATACGGGATGTATCACTTGCAATTCTATGCCGGAGCAATTGACTCAGGGTATTCCCTCCACATACAATATTAATGTGATAGCATATAGTGCGAAGCGACTGATTGCACGAGACTGATCCTGCGGTACCCATTTCCGTCTGAACACGATTGCAAATACATTGCGGGAACGGTTTTGCGTCAATGGATGTGTTGGTGAAATGTATTTGGATTTGGTCGTGTTATGTATTGATCTGGTGGTACAGTTAGGGAGAAGTTATACGCGGGTCAGAGTTAGTATAAATAAGGTAAAGCTTGCAAAGTTCCGCACACTCTGTAAGGTTTCAGTCATGAAGACTTGCTTGGTTGTTGCGTTGTTCCTCGTCGCTTTCTCAGTCGTCACCTTGGCTGATGACATAGGATATGCTGGTAACATAGACACCCTTTTTTACTATTTAAGGACATTTTTAGCAGAGACAGCGTAACTCATTTATAACGACCGCTGCAGCTGTTAAAGGTACAATTCTGAAGGTGACCGCAACAGCAAACCGCAGCTGCAATGTCGCCCATTCGCTGTGACAGACAGCAGTAACAGTTCTGGTTTCTTTGTAACCCTAATAGAGTGAAATAACCAATCAAAAGCACCTGCCTTATATATGTTTGTGGTTTCCACAGAGTCATCCCACATAATTTTAAAAAGGGTAACAATACAAGGGCCAACGTTCCCGAACCGCTGCGTATTTTACGAGTGCATAGCAAGTTGCAGGAACAAACGCAAGTCTGGCGGATACTGTACCATGACAGGATGCCAATGTGTGCGATAGTTACGTGTAGTTAATAGTTTAATACCAAATATTCGAAACAATGCCGATGGATTTTGTTTAAGATAGCTGTGCAGAATAAAATACTTATGCCATCATTAAACTTTTTTTTTTCCTCAAATCCCCAATCAGCACTGTTTCAATACACTGTTTGAAGCTTTTATGGTTTATAACTAAACTTATACTGTCACATACGGGATATCTTTCGTGTTTATGAATTATTATGAGCTCCCGATATTTCGAGGCTGTTGCAGGCGCCATGATCGCGGGATGACTGGGCTGGTAACGGTAGATATACCGTAAATGACAGTGTAAGGACTGTTACAATAGTTCGAGTATGGCAACATGAAACCAACAGATCAGAAATGCATGTTTAAGGAACTGGAAACAGATCCCCAGTAACGCTTGAGATACTTATGGGTACCCAAAATAGCTTCCGTTAATTTGTTTTAACAAAATAATTGAAATCTCAAGACTCTCCATTATCAAGTAGTTTAGATTGTGGTAGATTTGTATTTGCATCTCACAAATAACCGCGAAGTCTTCGTTTCAATGTTATATTTATTTGTTAATTTTGGTTCGGAAATTCTCCTCCAGGTTTTCTTTTAAATACATAGCTGAAGCATTTTTACAAAAAAAAACAATTTTTTAAAGTTAATTGTGACAAATTGTATAATCAAATCTTACTAAACAACACATCCGATCTACAACACAACATCGCTTCTGATTTACCACAAAATTTCTGACAGCAGACCTTAAACTAAGTAAATTATAAATGCAACATAGATGAGAAATATCTTCGAGAATACAATTAGTATTTTCCCATGTTCATCAAAGTGTATGGTGCTAAGAAAAACGTTGGTATTGTACTCGGAATGATTGCTATATTGGTCGGATCTCTTATAACTGCCTTCGAGCCAGTTCCGAAATAGAAGGCCTGAAGCACAAGCTTGGAACAGTAGCTAGGATTAAAAGATCTGAAAGCCTTTGGAAATATCCTATAAGTCACATGTATCGTCTTCCTAGCACTACCGTTTGCGTCATAGTAATGTCGGTCAGCCCATCGCGCAGCCTGAACAGCCACCGATCTGTCACGATTCCGGTACACCGTCGTCCAATCAGTTTTGTGCTCTTCGAACCATTGGTCCTTGGGAACTTGTCTGTTATTGTCCGGTATACCTGTCATATATCCGCTGCCACCAGGCATCTCTAATACCAATGTATCAGTGGTCATAATCGCCGCGTGACCAACGAACCCTCCAATGCCTCGACCAGTGATCAGGATGTCCCCTTTCCTCACAGTGTTTATGAAACGTCTCTTGTTATCCGCTGTGCTACGTTTGACAATTTTTCTTTGGAATAAAGACTCCTGAGTATCGCTTAGTATCCCGTAGTTGTTCATGATGAGCCATTCCTGATAGGTAACCGGCTCGCTGCCGTTCAATGATTTATATTCCTGATACAAATCTTTGAAGTTGTTTCTCTCGTCCCGTTCGAACGATTCCAGTGAATATTTTTCTGGATTGATTATTCCCATGTGGACCCCGATGCTGTATGCGGTCGCCGTCTGGTTCGATACCGCGTCATTCCGCCCTGAAAACAATAAATTGCGGACCGTCATTTTATTGTTCGTTCAATTCCATTTTTGAAACAAAAAGGTGACGTATACAGCGTAACGTTGCGATACATCATTTTGCTTGACAAGTATGCAGATGTGACCACACTGACTTCGGTCACTAAAATATTTATATTATGTTTGGTGCGATACAAACACACTTAACATTAAACATAATTTATTTTAGAAACCCAATAAATTAAAATAAATAATCCTAGCAATGCAGAATTAAATAAAAAAAACAACTTACCAAAATCGAACTCTTCAGCCACAGCACGATGTGATCCTACTACTAACAGAACCACACAAATGTGTCGAAACTCCATGCTGGCGTCTTCAATAATGTGATTAATTACCTGGTAACATCCCCTTTATATAAATCTAATTAGCCAAGGTTCAAATGTACAAATACAGTGTAATGTCCACGGTAAAGTACTCAAGATAAGGGGATGTCCTGCGGCCTAGTAACTGTAACACAGTTTCAGAGAACTGTGACACAGTAGGGAGAATGACTTCATGCATACATGCATGTGCACGTTTGTTGAAACGATGTCTGTCTCACAGTCAAAGTCAAAAGAGAGTAAAAAATATGTAAGTGCAATATAAACATGGCATACAAATCTTAATAAACGAGATTCTAATTTCTATAAACAATTAAACCTTCAGATTCTACATCCATCTTGTTTTTCTGTGAAATGTTATCAGGTATTGCCCCAAATATAACAAACCTCGCTTTACGCAAAACCAAAGAGAAATAATCTTCAATTATGTTTACGCCTATTTTTGTCTTCAGAAAGATTCTGGGTCAAATAAAAATTGATTCAATTTAAGTGACATCAGTTGTCATCCCAGGTTAGGGACTTCACAGTTGCTATGCTGTGAATAAATCCCTAAATAACGGAATAAGGAAAATTCAATAAACAATCATTTCCGTGGTTCGGATAAGTCACTTAGGGAGTTTTATTAGTCCCTGACTTGGTTTTTTCATATCGACCAGTGAACCAGTCCTTGACTGTAGAATTATAAATAATGTGTTGAGAGATATCTGCTCAAAATACTTGAAATTATGATCGAAGACAAGGATTTTATCAACACGCGTAAATGAAGAAAATTTTTAGAATGCTGCTCATGTCGTTATTGAAATGCAATGAGTAACTATTACTTATAAAGATGGTACTGGCAAAGATTTTTATCAAGAAAAGATCAAAAGCTGGTGATTGGTGGTGATAGGAATGGTGGCGATACGTTATCATGATGTACGAGTTTGTATATTATAAGCGCTGAGGTTGAGGTTCGATGGGGATGATTAAATGACATCCATATTTAGAATATTTTCACAGAAATTTTACTCCGACACTGATGGCACCACACCACCAATTTAAAGAGCAGGTGTCTTCTATAACCGCTACACAAAAGTGATGTAAAATTACAAATAAAAATATTGACAGCTCTTAAAAAATGATATCGAGGTTTCACATTTTTTTTTCTGAAGTCAATGGTTGATGAGATAATCGCTTTTAAAGCTGTCACTGAGTCCCCTCTATTTTCTAAATTAAGCGGAGAAAAATTCTGAAATAATGCAGGCTTGATATTTAGCTTTAGAGATATGGAACTTTTTATAGCTTTGTTTTCATTAACATACTATAAAAACAATTTGGTTTTTCTGTTGAGTGTAAGTTGAAAAAATTGTCAGCAAAAAATTGACGCTCATTGATAAATAAGCGTCAATTTTTTGCTAGAATATTGTTTGGTACTACGGAATCCTTTGTGTGCGAGTCTGACTCTCACTTGACTGGGTTTTTTTAGATTTCGAGTAAACTGCAGGTAAAGGCACATGGATAACCCATAGACATCAGAATCGCAACATATTATGTGTTCATCACCTTCCTGCCCTTGTACCATGTTACTTGGGGTCCGCGCAAAATGTGCTTTCTTGCATACTTGTCTTTCATATATCATTCCTCACACAATCCACCCATCTTTTATTTGGCCTCCCTCTCTCTTTCTATCCATCAACATTTATAAGCATCGCTCTTATATCACATGATTGTATGACTTTCAACAAACTTGTACATTTTTCCGAAACAAATACGAACCTTAAAAAAACAACAGCACTAAAACAAAAATACCTTGAAACAATTAAGCCTCATGTAGCAGATACGAGTATTTTTTATCCTCAGTATCAACCTCTTACGTGGGGAGTAAATAAATTAACAACAGGGATTACCCAGACGAACGATTTCTTAATGAAAACTGCGATTATAGTCTTGAACTGTTTTTGGGTGTTCGATTTTGTCTTAATGTGTCTTGTTTGTCTTGTATTATGTTTTCAATAGGTTCTGTTATTTCTGCTGTTTCGCAGTTCGTGTTGTGAAATAATCGTTGATCGTTTTACTTACTGATCGTTTCTTTGGTCGATACCATTCCCTAACTTACTTACATAAAACTAATCTCTCAATTCTGGTTAAGTTACGAGAGTTGGTTAGTGGGTATGGAACAATAATATTCATCTATGTTCGAAGGAAGCTACAAAAGCCGCAACAGAAGGAATGCACCATTAGTCACTCACTTCACACATTCTGCAAACTTTTCTGGAATGAGTTTTTGTCAACCTGACAGACCATTCTCTTACTTATTACACATAGAGAAATTAAAACGAAAAAAAAATCGGTTTTTCTGTGTCATGTTTTTCATAATTTTTAGTCAAGGAGTCGTTCGTCTGCACGCCCGCAAGACGTATAAATATTCTCAGCGAAGAGCAGCCCAAAAGTTTATCTGCGTAAATGTAGGAAATGCTTCGTAACTGGCAAGTTCCCGCCCTAGGCGGATCGCCCTCAAATTAGATGCTTGCCTAGTTAGGCATTCAGTTGAGGTCTTCAGTATTCTTTGCGAGCTCTTCGACAATCGCTCATGGGCACTTGATTATTAACCGACTTCAAAAAAAGAGGAGGTTCTCAATTCGGATGTATTTTTTTTTTGTGTTTGTTACCTCATATCGTCGTCATTTATGAACCGATTATAAAAATTCTTAATTTATCTGAAAGGATATACTTTCCGATTGGTCATATACATAGATCAAAATCGGTTCAGTAGTTTGGTTTTTAAGTCATAATATCTGGTAAAATATGTTATCCAAGTTAAAGAAATTGCGAAATTGAAACTTGACAAGGCTTTGTGTTGCGATAATTATAAAGGGTAAAATATTTTTTTTTTGTAAAAAAAAAACTAACCGACTTTAAAAAAAAAATATTATTAAGTATATAATTTTTATAGTGTTTTTTTTTTTGAAAGTCGGTAGTTTTTTTTCGATAAAGTTCTGTTTGAAGGTGAGATACTTTAGTTTAGAGTTTCATATTGTTTTATGTTGCAATTTGAAATGAAGACTACTGCCTGTTTTCACTTAAACTAGGTGACACTTAAATGTAATTCCCAAATAAATACGCGATAATGGATTTCTACACACGGCTCAGCACCGAGAGTTTAAAGTCCAACAGTTGGGGTTATAAATAAACAAAGTTTAAACAATACTTTTACCTACTAAACATACAAATGTGGCTATAAAGGTGTTGAATTGTTGAGTCCCACTGCCGCAAAAATAATTCCTATATTCTATACTTATGGTTATGGTTTTGTCGCTGGAGGAAGACATTTACAACTTCTTAATGACACACACAAACGTCCAAAAACGTGCATTCACCTTAACAGCTCCCAAAGGTTTATAGCGCACATTAATATACCAGCAATAACAACAGCATTAACCTGCACCCGAATACAGGTGCAGGCAAGCACATCAAACACCATGTGTACACTCTTGAAGCAGTAACGCTGTCGTATGCAAATTATTCACAGAAACTAAATGGTGGGTAATGGAGGATATTAGTAACATGCTACGACTGCCAGCCAATCAGAATGCGAGGAGTATCGACCAGCCAATCACGTACAAGATGGATGTTTGTGGCAGTAACTATAGTTGACACCAGGCAAACGTGCAATGACGGTCATTGACCCACATACATTTATTGACATACCTACTTAGTTCCGAAAACAATAATAATGACATAAAGCTGTCCTGGATCGACATCTATCGTGATCGTCTCCTTTTTTAACCGATTTCCAAAAGGAGGAGGTTATCAATTCGGATGTTTATATATATATATATTTTTTTAATGTATTTTCTGGCATAACTCCGTCATATATAGATAGATTTTCAAAATTCTTTTTTTTTCCGGACGGGGTTTATTAGGAAATGGTCCTATTTAAATTTCATATAAGTATGTAAAAATCTGATGATGAGTTTCGGAGACAGACAACGGAACTGGACAGCAAACCTGTCGTGATTGCTGCAATCGCTTGGATGTTTATTGTTTACAAATTTACTGGGGAGTTTGTTCCGCCACTGGGAAGTTTTTCCACTTCGTCTTCCCAGCTAAAACACTAGGAAGTAGCGAAGGGCGGGCGTTTTGGGGGACTGTCTCTTGTAAACTCGACGTTCGAAAAGTGCTGGTTATCAGCCTAATTTGAATTAATTACTTTTAATTCGATTTGATTTACACAATATCATAACATAACATCACGCCTGTCTGCTTTGAGGGGGTATGCAGAGGTGTACAGTACACCCAAATTTGGACAGTTAGGTAATTATGTTAAGTTCCATTCTATTGGGGATAAGCCTATTATCATATCATGTACATATTGTTAAAAATGTAAAATAAATGCATATCAAATATTTGTATAGGATGTTACAACTAAAAATGGAAAAATAAAAAACTTTTTTTATTTTTCCAAAAAACTTTTTTAAAAAGAAAACCGACTTTAAAACACAAAAAAGTGAAAAATAACTTTAACTTCAGAAGTCGGTGGCAAAAAAAAACCGAATCAAACAAACAAGTCACCGACTTCTGAAGCTTAAGTTATTTTTCACATTTTTGTGTTTTGAAGTCGGTTTTCTTTTTTGTTAGTAATGAAAAACGATTCATAATTTATTGTCCGCGTAACCCAGACAATTAAGAAAAGGGCAATGAGCTTTACTGCACGTTTATCTGGAGCTTACTATAACGCATTATAATGTTTGTGTCTGTTGTATTTTTAAATATTTGCTAGGCGTTGTATGTTTATTGTTTTTTTTTTTGTATGCTCTCTCTGTCTCTGGGAGAAATAAATGTTCTTTTTTTTGTTTCTTCTTTCTTTCTTATCCTGAGTTTATATTTCACGCAAACAGTCTTGAAGTTGTTTAAGGTGGGAACCATAAGCCAAAGCAATACACACAACATTTCAAATACATGTTTTCTTCTCTCTTGAAAACGCGAGGGAATAATAAACACAAATAAAACAACATCTTGCTACTCAAATTATGTTTGTACCCTACGCATAAAAATCATTTAAACTATCGTCTACAATAGTATTGAGTGAAGTACATCTGCATATGGAACCCACGCAGACTCCGTAGCTGGAGCCTCGAAGGTGGCACAGCTCGTCACAATCGTACTTGCATGTCCGCTTCTTTTTAATGCCGGCTTGAGACCCTGCGAACAAACAAAACAAAGAATAAATATAACATCATCATGCCTGCAATCCATGAAGGGTTAGGCAAAGTCCTACCTAATAGTACAAACGCATTGCGCCAGTTTTGTTTGAGTCCCATGTGTGTACCAACTCGAAAGATACCTTAATGTTGTTGGAGATGAATTTTATTACAATGCAAGCTCATTTGAAGTTCAACGTTAACAACTGTAGAATTAAGGATGCAATAAACATAAATAGTTGTCCAGATTATAATCAACGCTTTATTAACATGAGATAGCGGGTTTGAGACCAAAGGAGAAGTGTTAAATACAAAATGTACTCTTTTTGAGTTTTCTTCCTGCGTTGTTGCTGCTGTATTTCTGTATGGCTAGGGCAGGTATGGATTGGTGTGATCATCATCATCATCATCACCATTTCAGCCCTTAATCACCCACTGTTGAAGTTGCCTCCCCTTACATCTGCCGTTCTTCTCGGTTCTGTGCATCCCTCATACATGTTTCCCGCGATTCTGATAATATCGTCAACCCAACGTGCTTTTTGATTGATGGGAATGAAATTAAAATAAAATAAAGTCTGTACACAAGCCGGCAATAAGCATTGCCAATATAACATGGACTCGCTTTGTGTCGATTTCCCGTACAATGACAGATCTGCTTATACTGGTTTTGCAAAGCTTGATTGGTCATCGTGCGTACAAAAAGAAGTTCTGCTTAAACACTGAAATATTAACATAAGTATGTATATATAATAGTGTATATTTAAATGTTTTTATCTACTCAGCACAAAGACCCTTTCTATCTTTTTCTTGACGCTTTTATAAGCTTAAACTTATTGTTTCATTTAAAAACATAAATAATACAACGGACAACGGACGCCTTGGTCTTCTCTGAAAAAAATCTTAACAAGATTTGAATTGTTACTAGGCAGGACAGAGTAGACGTTTACTTAAAGTAGTTGTACGATCGTCAGCGCAATCCTTGCGGGATTTCCCGCAGTATATTTAAACCTTCGAAGGTTAGAAGGAGGTGAACATAGAACTAGATGTTGCAACATGCAATCATTACAATCTTTCGAAGAATACTTGACATGATAAAAAATAAGTGATAAGAATACGATATCATCAGGATCAACAATCAGTGAACAATTAATTACGCATAGACCATTCAAGGGCAGGTGATTAAAAAGGCGATTAGCGTAGTGACACTACTACTCGTATGTGTACATCTTAATCTTTATTGTACACAAAGTAACGGGTACATCCCGTTTGGTAACTTTCCCGTTTGGATAACTAAACAAAAGACGTGTAAAACAAGTGGAACACAGTGCCCTTTCACCTACTGGACACACGTGTGTCCAGTCTCTCGTGTCGAGTTGGTGAATAACCCACTATTTTAATCTCCAAACATTGAGTCCCGTTTCGCCAACTATAAATTTCAACTGTTTTTTTGTACGGTACAGTCAGCTCCCAAAGTCATAAGGAAACTTTTTTTTGGTGTTGCTATTTTTTGTCTCTCTCTGGCACAAGGTTTGTTACGAGAGAACTCAATTTACAATTTGAGCAGAAAGTACTAAAAGAACAGAATTATGAAGGAGATGTTGGTGCCACCGTCTTCAATAATAGTGTAAAAATTTAAAAATTCAGTGTATGTCATAAAAATGACTATTTATCTTAAAAGATAAGCAATGTTTGTCGAGGTCAGACCGTGGTTAGGTTAATCTCTGAGTATTTCATATCGATACAGTTCGGTGCTTTAAAAAGCAAAGCACGTTAAATCGTTGGTTCTGGCTGTCATTCTGTTTAAATTTTAATTATAATATGTACTAGTTTTGCACACCTGTTAGGGAAAGATATGGTCCTGAGCTATATTTGTTGTGCTTCATCCTTATGTGTACCCATATTCAAGCAAAATAAATGATTTGATTTGATTCGTAAATCTTTGACAGTCGTTACCGGTAGACGGAAGCCCAACTCCCAGTCTTACAAACGGGTTTCAGTCATAAATAGTTCATAGTAAAATACAGTTTGTATTTTTGTTTGAAAGTATCAGAGGTATAAAGACAATGGCTCTCTTCTAACAGTTCTAGGAGGTACTTACTACGAGTATATCACATCAATTGTTGAAATACCACCTTGAATTTATGCAAGCCTAGTACTTTTACTTTGGTATTCACCAAAAAAACTGTTCTGATACAATTTGTAACTTTTTATTTCAATGTTATAATTTTTTTATTACGTAAGTGTAGTTTATTTATACTATTTGTTTTACTTAGTTATAAGTCATATTACCGTTTTTTTTTCCAAAACAGGAAGGTTTATTTCGGTGTACATAGCTCGTTTGGATATTAACGGTAAGTTAAAAATAAATAAGAGTGTAAAATTAACTGTGGTATTTCTTAGTAGCAGTTCTCCTGGGTCCTAACTGTACTTACGAAACGAGACTCAATGTATGAAGATCAAAATAGTTACGAAACGGCACTTTTGTGATGGTATTCCGTTTAGTTGTCCAAACGGGAAAGTTACGAAACGGAATGTAGCCAAAATAACAAAGACTGCCTCGTTGAGTCAAGTCGTCGAAAGCGCGGCTGCTCAGCTCATAGGTCCTGGGTTCGATTCCCAGTTCAGGCAAAGTGTTTTCGGGGTTTTCCCATTAGGCAGTTCTCAATAGCAGCCACGGAGTCTGGATTTGTGCCAGGTCAGCTACAGTCACGCACGTCCACAGTAAACAATTGAACTACTAAAACTACCTTTACTGCTATGTAATAAAGGCGCTGTCATAGTCAAATTGATGCCTTATACCCGCAGTTGCCAGTACCTAGACAAGTCACTTATATGTATGTTAATATCTGGTATTCCCCGCAGTTAGCTAATCGCTCATCTCATTGATATACAGGTTGATAACCTAGAAATTGAGCACGTGGTCATTTAACAAGTGCTATATTGTTGAGGCTTTACCTTGTATTCATCAGATAAAAAACCATAACAAACTGACATGAACCTGTTTAGTATATGAATAGATACATACATACCTACTCTATCAGCGTCAATAGGTACCTGTCTACTCAATACTAGTCAAACAAGTAAACTCCTTCAAATTATGTTTCCTACAAACTCCTTTATTAGATTATATTCATCAATGTTGACTTGATATTACTGTTACATACATACATCGTGACAGAGGATGTATGGGCGATTTTAGACGCTAATCTATACTAATAGTGTAAAGCTAAAGAGTTTGTTTGGTTCAACGCGCTAATCTCAGAAACTATTGGTTCGAATTGAAAAATATATTTTAGTGTTGGATAGCCTATTTATCGAGGAAGACTATAGGCTATAAAACATCGCGCTGTGACCAGTAGGAGCGGAGCATTAATCAATAATGTTACGCAGACGGAAGAGCGCCGGTCAGCTAGTTTTTAATATACAGGGTCTTCAAAAAGGTGTCGCACTCTATTGCCCGATTTTGATCATAATTAAACAATTTTATGAAGACACCTTATTTAATCTATGGTTTAAGTTAACTTAGTACAAATTCTTGAATTCTTGTCATTAATTCGAATCATAAATCTTAACACAAGGACAATTATATTGCTATCTTGTGTGAAAGAGTAGCCTTGGTTCGTGGGTTATGAGAAAACTGATAACGCTTACTGCAGTCGTAATTTTCTTTTAATTCTCTCGGTTAAAGTTCCTTGTAAAGGTGTTCTCCTATCACACCGAATCATTTGGTCCTCTTGCTGTTTACCGTTTTTAGTCTTGGCGGCTAATGTTAGCGGATGCCGGGAGATATTATAGTCCACAAGTGTGTGCGCGAACACATACGCACTCTCCATTCTGTCACTCTCATAGTCAGATGGGACGGCCATCTGACACGCCCGGGGAGATATCAGAAGCGGGATACCATGACCTTAACCATGTCAACAATCGAAGGAAGGGTTGTGACCCAGCAGAAGAGACGCTGTAGGCATCCTTATGCTTAAATAATGAGACACGATACGACCAAATGTGTGTTAGCAAATGACATATTTGTTCGTATAAAATTAGTTTCTAAAGCACTTGGTATGGTACGGTGTAACGAGTGAACACCTTTAAGCCGTAAAAGTTAATTAGGCACGAATATTTGAAGACATTAAAACGTTGCAGCTAATTATACTGTCGTTTTTTGCAATACCGTAGCGGTTCCTGGTGGCGAATAGTTTTTAAACTATTGTCGTGAATTTCATAGCAAACGGCTTTATTATAATAAGTAATAGACATTGCAGTTGTACTTATGTTAATTAAGAAACATACCTTTTGTTGTCTTAGATTGATTTACTATAGCAAAACTTTTCTTTTGCAGGGCTACCTTAATTTACCCAACAATAATGTAAAGACCGATGCTAGAACACAGTTATTACCCATTAAGTATTCCTTATTTGTAAATTGATTGATCATGATTTTCCAAAGAATGCACATTCCTGAGGAAGGTTCGACATCTGCGGACCATTCAAGAAACAACATTGTTTGAACAATACTTCATTCCACCACATCTGTACACATTCAGCAGATAGACATTCTTTACAGAAGAAGGTGTTCAAAAAAATTTAACATAATATCACGCCTGCAATCCCCGAACGGTTTAGCAGAGGTATACCTAATAGTACTCCCACATTTCGGCGGTTATGTTTAAGTCTCATGTAATAGAGAGCGAGCCTATTGCCATCAACTGAGCACAAATCCAGACTCTAGACCCTCCCCACCCCCTACACTAGGTACCTAAAATTGAAGGTACCTAAGGACCAGAAAATAAATGCCCTACGTTTTAATCCAATCATCTTTGGATGCGAACTGATTAGGAGTATTTTCTTCTAAATCTTATAATTAAAATAGTAACGTAAGTTACAACGGCACAGCAAGAGAGCAGCGTCTTACAGAATTCACCATCAGTCATCTTCACTGAGACGGATGCTTTCTGGTCAGTAGCTTGTGTCTAGCACATACATACATACATAATGTTAGTACAGTAATCGATTTGTTACAGGAAGCTCTTCCCGTCATTGCTAGTACTGCTATGTTAAGATGGATGGGTCCATTGTGATGAATCCCATGCGGGAATCGTGACGCGTCATACTATTGTCATGAAGCTACGTACAACTGTAGGTACCTGCATCAACTCCCGCGTCCTGCTCGGAAGTTCTTGTGACCGACTGAAGCTTAACGCTGCAGAATTTGAGATTATTGCAATACCTATGCTACTCGTCACACCTCTTAACACGTTAGCTGTCCAATGTACCGAATACAGTACACGCCGCGTGGGTCCATCACGTCCGTGTACCGTAAATGGTACACTCGCCCCTGTCTGTGTGTATTAATTGGGCATATTGAGACGGAACATTACAAGAAATGATTTGGACATTTGGGTTTATCGAAAAATTATGCATGGGGACAGTTAACGTGAATACTTCAGGGAAGCACTTTGTTCTCCGGGAAAACTATGACCCTTCCGCGAGAGACCGTGGTGTGAGCAGTGTGCTAACTTACATAACTTAACATAACATCACACCTGTAATCCCCGAAGGGTTCGGCAGAGGTGCACCTAATAGTACACCCACATTTCGCCAGTTATGTTTAAGTCCCATATAATAGGGGGCGAGCGTATTGCCATCAACCGGGCACATATCCAGACTACGTGGCTGCTACTGAGAAGTTCCTGATGGATAAACTCAATAACACTTTGCCCGACTGAGAATCGAACCCAAGATCTATAACGCCAAGCAATGAAAGATGGGCTTTAGTATTGAGTAGATGCGACAACAAAGATTAAATCATCATTATTACAGAAGTAAAACGTTTTACAGCTGAACATAAGCCAGCCCTAAATTTATCTTTATTTGCTTCTCGCATTACCGTATTTCCGCGGCCTTCACATGCCGATCGGTCCACTAACCATACTTTATATGCATCGTCTATTTGTAATTCATAATTAAATTAATGTTAGTCTGTACTGTTAATGTTATTCTTTCAGAATTGTATAATTTGATGTCTTCTGGTTTTAGCTAACCTCTTATCTGCAGCCAATGAATTAGTAGTCTATAACTTTGCTATCAAAGATTACTTTACAACCCGCTGAACCAAAAAAACTTGTTTTTAATCTTATGTATTATATACTCTGTATTAAGTTACAATAAGACGCATAATGGAAAATGCCAACTATGCAATTTATACATGTACATCGCACCTCCTTATCGTATTAGATAACTGGCCGTTTGGTTGTTTTAAAAACAACAGTACCTAATAATTTTTTGTATTTCCAATTTAGCTACTTTTAAACTAATGTAGTCTCATTATTTAGACCCTATTTATAAAATCTACTCAAACTTCAAATCAACTATGTACAACTAAAAGACCTGCCGACTTACACACGTTCTAACACATAATAAATACCAGCGCTTAAGTTCTGACAACTCAAAAATAGCAACTTTACAAGAGAGTGAAAAAACTTCATAATGGTATTTTATCATTAACTATATTAATGATAAAATACCATTTTTGTTGTGATCAACTCAAATTAGATAGAGACGATGCTTGTTTGTGATTGGCTGAAACAACGCGTCTTCTTTTATGTCCCTGCGACATTATATTTTTTTATTTCGTTCTTTTCTGGCGATTCTCTAGCAAACGGCATCAAAATACCAAAAACGCCAAAATTTTACTTACGTGGTGTTAACATAAACTACGAAAAAAGACGATATTCGGTATTTAATATGTACCGGTTCAGTAGGTAGGCCAAAGAGGTTTTTATTATTTTTTCCTCAAGAACCAGTTTCGCTTAGTGGTTTGCTAAAAAAAAGACATATTTGTCGTTCAAAAAACAACTGACGATCGAAACCTAACGAACGTAAGTCACCTTCCATTACAACTCGCAGACTAAACAATAAGTAAATGATAAAGTTGAACTTAACCGCGATAAAAGTTCGAAACAACATGAAACAAAGAGACAATACCGTGCCAGTACAATATGAATCGTGAATCAGATAACAATTATGTCAGCAACACAATTGTAAACTCAAAAACATGTTTATATACTAACCTTGTATACTTAAACTTAATATCACAATAAAAACGATAAATAAACTAAATATTTTCACTTTCATTTTCATAAATTGTTCTTTTTAACCAAACACGAATTTTTCACTGTATATTTATTGCACATAGTGCAGAAAACACGTATTTATGATGTTATTGATACTGTGCACAGCTTCATCGAACTAATGAGACGATCGACTCATGCGCACGAGTGATGCCAACTTCAGTGCGCAAAAAGCGCCGCCTTGTGGCAAATGTCAGAAGGAAATAATAAAAAATTACTGGCGGAAAAACTCGTTTTTAGAATAACGATTATGTTTTGTTAGACGTTTTGTAAAGGACGAGATTAACGAATAGGTTGGTAAATAAGTACCTACTTTACTTTTTAAGTAGCCACAAATGCTTTCAAAATACAACAGATTCCTCTAATGCTGTCTTCAAGTACCTATATTAAAAGTTAGTGAATGATAAAATAAAGTCGATACAATCCTGGAAATGAATCACACAACATAACCTCTGTTCTCCCCAAAGGGGTGGGCAAAAGCATAAAATAAACGTAGGCAAAAGCATAAAATGTAAATTTCTAATCTTTAGTACATTTTCATTCTAATCAATGTATAATCAGCCAAAAACGTCTCTACAGTCGGGAAACTGGTCCCATAAACTGGGTACAAATCCAGATACCGAATCATGAGTGAAGCAAAACAAATCACCCTTGGCTGGGCCTGTCCTTACGCTCAGCAGACGGACTTTCAACCCCTAGACCACTGAGTGAGTCAAAAACTTGAAACACATAAGAAATAATATTGTAGCTTTAAAGATCAGCGCTCTTTGTGTTAATCGGTCTGAACCTTTTCTTTTTTTAGGTGCCTTGTATGGACATACAAACACCGCAATTAAACAAAACTGCTTGGAAAGGCCTCCTCCATATATTTCCAGGTACTCTTATCCTGCGACACCTTGAACCAGCCTTCCTGATCCTTACTAAACAAAATTCTTCCAACTGTTAAAATTATGTTGACCGACAATGAACACGCGCAGTAAATCCACTGTTATGCAATTATCATGAAAAAATGTTTTTCTCAATACAAAGAATGAAATTAGAGGAAAAACTAAGAAACAGTGCAGTGTATAAGAGAAAGTCTGAAAATGGCACCGGTTACTGAAAAGTTGTGAGAAACCAGTTGTCCAGAAAGTTTTTTGTATGAATGTGGATAAGCGTCCCTTAGTCTTAAAGAATAAGCGATAGAGAGAATTTGTGAAAGATGATATGAGTAACAGACAAGTATGGAAGAAGGAGAAGACATGCTGCGCCGATCCCAAATGAATTGAGATTAGGACAGGAGAATTATATATTTTTCAAAAACATAACTAATCAAATCAAGAAGAAAACCATTAAAGAAAAAGTTAGGCACAGACATAAAGAAAGTACAATTGCAATTAGTGCAGACCTATCTTGCAACAAAGCCTTTCTGTCCAACAGGTAACTACTGCGGAACACTTCCTAAAGTTCTGACAAATCAGTGTTCAAAATGTTTGTGTTGCAATTCGGTAATTACTTATCAGTTTAACGTGAGCAATAATTAGCTTGTGACTGAATATAGATTAACGAAACACAAAAGATCCTTTTCACAGTGGTGAAGTCCCGATGTTGCAACGCTCCATATAAAAGGGCTCCACAGGAAGCTATCTGCACTATTTACATTGGTAGCAGTACCAAAGTAATACATCATGTTCTCTAAACTATTTTTCTTCCTTGTCATACTGTGTGTTGTTAATGCTTCTGTGTTAACTGTCAATGTGTTTGATGGTAAGTAATTGTTTATTGTCTTGTAGAATTCTTTATTTAACTATATTTAAAACTATATTTTGATTTAAAAGAGTGTCCATGGAGTTTCTTGTCCATTAATCTCCATAGAGATCTACGCTTTGGAATTAGCAACTACAGTACTATCACAAGTTATTATGTCTTGTGACTGGGACTGTAGCTTCATATGTTTTGACTATTTAAAAGTATCTGTAATAGTCTAATGGAAACAAATGCTTTGAATTTATTTCGAGTTTTGATTTTTCCAGGATTATTCACCAAAAACTGCTTTAAATGTTACAAAGCAAGTTATGCTGTCAATCAACGAAAAAACTGTTTATGTTACGAAGTGAATAAAGAAGCTGTATGTTAAAATTTTCTCCCAACAGATGATCCTAAAGATGAAGTTGCAAGCAGCCCAAAAGACTGCAACCCCCAAGTGTGCGACCAGCTGTGTCGCCGACTCAAGTTGACCGGTGGCACGTGTGTCAGGGGTCGCTGCAAATGTGACCATTTCCTCAATGTAGAAGGTATTTATGATTTTATGTAATTCTGTATTTACCTATATCAGTCAGCAGCGGTCGTTTCATAGTAGATTCCATCTCTAACTATTTTGACTTCATAATTATAGATGACATTTCTGAAGAAGAACCCTCGGACCTGGAAAACATGGTTTTGTTACATGGTAAATATTTTTAAGTTTAAAATTTCCACAACTACCTAATAAAACTTTGTAACTAATTGCATGTGTTTAAAGTAGACGAACCCGAGGCTGAAGTTCAAGCGAATCCGCGTAAATGCAGAGACAAAGCATGTAACTGGTTGTGTCGTGCCTTTAATAACACCAGTGGCGCCTGTGTCAATGGTCGCTGCAAGTGTACCAAGTCCGTCGTTGCAGAAGGTAATAGGCGATTTCTTTATAATTTAACCGGTATTCAACAATTGTGGTTACGCGAATGAGGAAGTTCTAAATGATACAATATTCCAAAAATCATTGTATAAATCAACTTTTTCATCTTTGAATCATAGACGATCCCGAGGCTGAAGTTGCAGCTAATCCGAGTAGATGCAGAGACAGAGCATGTGATTCAGTGTGTCGTGCCCTTAATAACACCAGTGGCGCCTGTGTAGATGGTCGGTGCAAGTGTACTAAGTCCATCGTTGCAGAAGGTAATATATGATTTATCATTACTGAACCAGCACCATTCTATTTTAATAAGAACAGTCAGTCCAAAAATCATTCGAAGCCGTCACACAGACGGTGGGATCTAAATCTGTTTTTAGAAAAATTAAAATGAATAAAATCAACATTTTATAGATCTGTCTTTTCCGTTTTTATTTGATAATTAAAGGTGACTGTTTTAACTCTTCAATGTTTGGTACAAGTGTATGTTACTTTCTCAGATGCAGCTACTGATACCGACGTAGAAGATTCTGTTCTATCAAGAGCTTGCAACAACAAAAGGTGTAACCAAATCTGCCGTAAGCAGAAGTTTCGTGGTGGCGCATGTGTCGGATCTAATTGCTACTGCAACAAATTTCTATCCCAACAAGAAGGTGAGGATCAGATCTTTAATAACGATGAGTCTGAGTCAAAACTGGAAGTCAAGGGAAAAGGCCTTTGCCTAGCAGTGCGATGTAGACTAACAGTAAAAGTATAAATCTTTTCAGTGATTTGGCAATACAATTTTAATAGTCCAAGCCGCTAAAAATGACATCTCATATTGTAAAACATCTTTTGTTGCTATTCTAGCGCCTTCATTGCAATATTAAACTTGGTACATTTAAGAATACAATCATTGACTTTCAAATTAAATAACCTTTAACTCTTCTCTTAAATATACTTTTTCAGGAAATGGTATGGCCCATTTAAAGACTGCCATTTTCTTTTTGCAGACACTATGACTGACCCTGCTGAATCACTACGCTCTTGTAACTCCATAGCGTGTGACGACAAATCGTAATCGTAGAACCGGCTGGCATAGTGGTGTTTGTATCAACGGACAGTGCAAGTGTGACTACTTCCTAAACACAGATGGTATAATGTTTTTAAAACTCATTTCACAATATAATTTGTCAGAAATCCCTTTCATAAGTGATTCCTAATTTGCATTCTATCATCATCTATCATCGTTAAAAGTTGCATCACGGTTTGTATCTCTTATGCAGTTTCTGAAGACTTAGAAGATTCAGTAACTCCAAAAAGATGCACCCAACAGGCATGCAATAACAGGTGCCACGGATTGGGGTACCGAGCAGGCGTGTGTACTGGCAGTCGTTGCTCCTGCTTCCTTAACGACAATTTCTTTGACACTGAAGGTAATATCATCCCCGTATACTATATGTATTATACTCAAGTTCTCCGGTGGCGCCTGTGTCAACGGGCGCTGCAAGTGTGACAACTTCTTCGGAACTGAAGGTAACATGATTAACATTTAGAACAGAATGTCGGCTTGCCCAGCTTTTTGATTATTCCAAAACAGTGCACAATATTGTCTGTTCTTATTGATCTGATCTTACTACTATTATAAATGCGAAAGTTAATGAAGATGGCTGTATACGTGTTACGATAAAAAACGACTAAACATATATGGATAAAATTGGGCACACGGATAGGTTTTAGCCTAGATTATTACATAGGATACTTCTTATTCCAGTGGTAAAATCCCGTCGGTCAGTTATCGAACTCTACGCGGGCGATCCACGGGCATAAGCTAGTACCCATATTTTTTTCCTCTTTGTTTTTACCATGCAAACATTTTTTCTTTGTAGACTCTGTTGACCAATATTCAGAGCTAGGCGAAAGACGTGTCTGCAATATAACGAAATGTAATCGTACATGTACTCGTCGTGGCTATGAAGGAGCCAAATGTATCAACGGTCGCTGCAAGTGCTACAACAAAATACAAAAGAAAGAAGATATTCCTGAAACATCGTCACCTGTCTCTGAATTGTTGGAGGATCAAAATGAACGCGGTTGCAACCAGCAAGCGTGTGAACAATTATGTCGCAGACTCAAGTTCCCCAGTGGCGCCTGTGTCAACGGGCGTTGCAAGTGTGACAACTTCTTGAAAACAGAAGGTAATATTACAATTTCTTGATCAGCAACTAAACGGATTACTTTGAAAAAAGAAGTTTGAATATATTTGTTCTTTGACTGTTTGTTTTAATTAAGATGATATTTTTAAAAGCCCAAGATTTTCGGGTCTCAGAGCGAGTCAAGTCTCAGGAGTTATTTATTTCTCTTTTACCATGTCTTATTTTTTTAAGTAGACGCAGTTGATGAGTGTTCTGAATTAGAGACGAGACGCGTCTGCAGAATAACGAAATGCAAACGCACCTGCACCCGTCTTGGCTATGACAGCGCCACATGTGTCAATCGTCGGTGCAAGTGCTACAACAAAGCACAAGGTTAGCATCATTTTTTCTAATAGTCGTGAAATATTTCTGTTTATATTGCAATGCAAGTGCCGTATATTTTAACCTACTTTTTGTGTAGTTTATGAAAAATAATCAAACTGAGGACCCCATTCATATATTTTGTTACTTTAGTAACATGCACTTTCTCTTTTTTTTTGTAGCTGACATACCCGAAACATCGTTTCCTATCTCTAAATTGTCAGAAGATGAAAATGAACGCGGTTGCAACCAGCGGGCGTGTGACCAATTATGTCGCATACTCAAGTTCCCCGGTGGCGCCTGTGTCAACGGGCGCTGCAAGTGTAACAACTTCTTCGGAACAGAAGGTACTATCACTATTGCCTAAGAAGCTATAAAATGGTTTACTTAGAAAACAGAGATTCAAGTAGATATGTTCATTCTGCAGTTTATGATAATATTTCTTAAGACTGCATGATTTGTCACTCAGAGGGGACCAGGTCTTCAGAATTATTTACTTCTCTGTATTAACCATGTGATCATTATATTTCTTTTAGTAGACGCTGTTGATGAATTTCCGGAATTAGAAACAAGACGCATCTGCAAAATAAGGCAATGCAACCTAACGTGCACCCGTCGTGGCTATGAGCGCTCTAGATGTGTCAATGGTTGGTGCAAGTGCTACAACAAAATACAAAGAGAAGGTACTTTTTCAATATTTATTTTGTAAAATGTCATTGCGATCAAGAATATTAACATTTGACTTTCTATGCTAACTTACATACTTGAGGAACAAACACACTTGAGTTTTATTTCTATGTTGCAGTAGATAGCTATTCAATTATTCTAAAAGTTAAGACTCGCTTCTTGACACAGTTTCAGTTTTACAGTCGCAGTTTTTCCGATATATTGATCAAACTAAGATTTTTACTTTTTTAAATTAACAGATGCTTCTCCACTATACGAAGTAACCAGTGACGAAAATGAAGAACCTAATGAAATCTTAAGGACTAATGAAGGTGAAATAGGTGATTATGAAATAGTAATTTAAATTTGTCTAATTTTAAGAGATCTTTGTAATTCTATAAAAAAATATTCTAACCAGAAATACGATAGCTTCCCTTATAAGAGTTTCTGTCACTTTAATTAAGTAATTCTTCACTTATGTTTTCGATCACATCTAAAATCTATTTTTCTTTGCAGAGGAGCTAACTGATGCTTCGCTTAGAGCTTGTAACACAAAAACTTGCAATGAATTGTGTCGCCGTCAACAATACGCCGGAGGACGGTGTCGCTTTGGTCAATGTCGATGCTTTAAAAAAAATATGAATTATTTTATCCCTTATGCTTGTGTTATAAATAGAAATTAATGTAAACTTATTAAGCAGAAAAACTTGCAAGTAGTTACTATTATTGATTAGATAGAGTAGTAAAGAGCAAGTTTGAGCAATGTTCAAAGAGCCACAGTATAATTATAATAATTTTGTTATTTATAATTACTTTTTTTATATTATATATCTTTATGCGCTTCTATCTTTATACATATATTTTTCCTTATTAAGTATAACACAGTATTATAAATATTTTAATCTGTTATATTTTAATGACGTGACCATTTTGATATGTTGTACTATATTAATATTATTATATAACGCAATTAATCATCATAATTATTATTACTTGAAATAAAAATGTGTAAAAGAAAAAATGCATTTAAATCTTACCTGCACAATTTTAGTTAATTATCTACATTTTAATACCAACATGAAAAACTTACATTCCTAGTTCCGTACGGTGCAGTGCAATTTAGGTTTAGTTTAAGCATTAATTGCTGCCTGATTCTATTACTATTGGGTATTGTTACCAAGGTAGGCAGTCCCAGTTATATTAAAATTAATCTACTATGAAAAACAAAACTTTTATTAATTGAAACTTTATTAAAAACTTCTAATGAAATTGAAAACAAAAAAGCAACAACAATTTTGCAAATGAATGACGAATTTTCATTTCGTTTGATCGCGCGCTAAACGGAAAGCCACACTTTTTGTTGAAAACTTTTCACCAACTTAAACTCAACAATAAAAATGAAAGTCAGACGTCCGAATGAAAAGAAATTCGTCTTGAAGCGACAAAAAATGATAGGAAAGTAGGGATGTACGACACTTACTTTTGTACCGATACGAGTCGCAACTAAGTGTTACAATAAATTCGAGGATTGTATCGAATAGCTTGTATCAATTCTCCAAATATCGAATCACAACGTATCGTCATATGGAATGCACAATATTTGCATTTGTATCGATTTAAAAATTTGTATCTACAATATTATATCGTTTTTATCTATTATTCTCACTATTTAAGAGTAATTAGGTACTGACCGTGCAAGTTAGGACAATATGGTACGCTACGATCTATTCATTCGGATACCGGTACTTTTGTCTTGATGAAAAATCGTATCGTATCGATACTGTACAATACCGAATCGTACATCACTAGATGAAAGATAGGCAGGCGTTGAGTACCTTCTTAGTACTGGGTTACTGGTGATGCCACCGACCGGCTGAGCGGCTGAGCCTGTCCTTTGTATAAGTCCTTACAATTAACTTGAAGGACAACGTCTTCAGACTTGCGCGATTGTTATCTTCGAACTTTGGAGAAGTGGCTCCGTTGGCAGATCAAAGATTAAATAATGAATATGTCAACCAGTTCCTAAACATTAGTTTTATTAGCGGAGCGGTCGTAAAACTGATATATGACTGTCAATCAAGGGTAAAACATATAAACATCCGTAAAATAAAAACGAATAGGTCACCTTGAATCTCCATAAATGTAAATGAAACGAATACAAATCAAATTGCCTGAACAAAATTTTCAAAATCAGAATCTAATCATCTGAAAGCAATTGTCCTTTCAATTAGTCGTCACAGCAGACACCCAGTACCAACTCTGTACCACTGCCTAACGTAAACAAAAACAAACATTACTTTAATAAATTGCCTCGCAAATAATCTAATTAACGGAACGTCTTACGCAATTATCCCCTGTCTTACGAAACTAACTCATCACGTTGATGCTACGATATTGTCTCTAAATATACGGTAAAAGCGACCCTGGTCAGTCGGCCATAATTTTCTATTTACGGCCTATAAAGGCTTTCATTTCTAGGCACTTGTTATTGGAAAAGCGTTGCTGACGTCCCCTGTGTCCTGCTGGTCGAGTAAATAAAACACTGATTTATACCATCGCTTTGACGGTATAAAATGTTGTTTGTGAGTACTGGGTCGTGTTTTTTCAGCGTTGTTGAAACTACGGTCTTTTGATTAGTCAATTACAGAGTTTGAAACCTTTACTCCATGTCGTATTGTGTGACGTGTTATAGCTCTATTTTATACAAGGTGGAAGGGACTCCGACGCCAAAACAGTTACCACGTGTTCAGTACATCATTCTTAACCCCACCCTCCCCCCACATATAATTTTTAGTCGGTTATTAAAAAAAAAACAGCTGTGTCCCACAAAACTGTAATACCTGCACGGTCAAAATGTACTGAACAAAATGAAATGTACATAAAATACGTGGTAACCATTTTAGCGTCGGTCTTCCACGTTGTGTTGCTGCTCACGGAATTATAGGTACCTTGGAAGTTCCGAAATACCATATTTTTTATAAAAACCTATGTAAGGTTACCATTTTTTTTCTTAAAGGAGCGTAACTATGATAAGAAATAATAGTAGGACAGTATTAAGACGTGTCAAATGCGCAGAATTTTCAATTAGATAGTCAGTATCGTTCTATTTGTCTTGAAGTGTTTTCTGTGAAAACCAACGAATAAACAAACTTTCAAGTGTACAAGGAAAGATAAGTTGGAAATTGAAGTAGCATTTCTTAGTAATCAATAGAAATTGTGACACCAATATCCAAGCATTTTTAAGTAAAATTTACCTTGTTGTCCAAATACCCCGTAACAGTCCCGCGTTAACAACAAAGTATAAAACATTTATTCTGCATATTATACCCACGGTTTTTGTTTATCGTTTACGTCAAAAACAACACTAAATGTATTCAAAACTTTACTAAAATGTCAAGAACCAATACAAAATAATTAACAAGACATGTTCGAAACAAAATCGAAACAAGTATGATACATGTTCAAGACTTGTAGAAAACATGTTAGTGTTAATCCGGGATTATACAATTCATAAACACGAAAACATTAATGACTATATTTTGCTTTAAATACGGTAAAAATAAAGTCCAACTCGGTGCAATTCTCATTAACATTCCGTGTTCATAATTCGTCCATCATTCTCACATTGTGTGTACAGAACAAGTTGTTCTGAACAAACTTAATTAACTCAGTTGCAATGTCTTCAGAATTTAGGCTCTTTCATTAAAACTTAAATTAATATGCGTCACGTATGGTTGTTTTGCGGTTGTTAAGAATACGCTGTCATTTGAATTCTGTTTTGAAATGAGGTTTATAAATATGAAGGGCTGTTGACTGAATAGTAGTATTTGGTATCTAGTAGGTAATTTGTAGGGGTATATTTTTAATTTTATTGATGTAATTTGTAAGGTGTACATAATAAAAAATAACTTCCGACCTAAGTAGATATTAACATTGTGTTGACACTATTGTTTATGGTGTCAGAATAAGTATTGTGATAATTATCAGATGTTATTTTTTGTGTTCTATTATTGAAAAGATTAATTTGAGGCTGCTCCACGCCATACACCTGATGCTATATTTAAGTGTAGGACTTTCATGAAATCAATAAAAATATGTCTATTTTCAGGAATAAAATATGTAGATACATACTCGACTCTACCTAATTGTTCCTTGAACCTACTTACCTTAGTGTAATCACACAATCCTACATTACAAAGCTGAGGCTAAAACATAAAGAAAACCTTTGAAAATATGTGAAACACGGAGTTGTCGGCCCTCTCGAAATAGAAACGTCGCGGCACTCTCATGAATATTGATGCTCAGAAAAAACCTACTTTCCGTTGAAAGCTCTGGTGTCTACGTACTCGTGCAACTGCCGATAAAGAGTGCAAAAGATACTATTGTTATGTTAAACATTGATACAAACTTGCAAATGCAGCGAGTGGTGCCTGGCTTGGAGGATAGTGTCATTTCCCGGGGGGTGAGTGAAGGCAGTACACATTTATAGGCAGTGAAACGTAACGTAACATCACGCCTTTAATACCCGAAGGGTTAAGCAGAGGTGTACCTAATAGTACACCCACATTTCACCAGCTATGTTAAAGTCCCATGTAATAGAGGGCGAGCCAAAGTCATCAGCCGGGCACAAATCCTGACTCTATGGCTGTTACTGAGAAATTCTTGGTGGAAAAACCCAATAAACTTTGGCCGACCAGGGAAACGAACCGAACGAATACCTGCACATATGCAGGCAGCTGTTAACCTGGGTTACACACATGGCGTATAAAGTGACCCGTTCTTAAACCACGGGTCGTCGTGCATCTTTTACGGAAGATGAAAAGCAACTTCATCAGCGGAGGACCAGCAGCATCATCAATTTTGGCTTGGTAGTTAGGCACATACTTCAATCATCAGTCGTACTTTGATCACCAATTTATAACCACGCTTGGTCAAATTGGTGTTTCTAAAACTGGCTAGGTATAGTTAAACCAAAGCTACATAGAAATGGGACAGTACATGTGTACATGATATATTTACCTTTTATATTTACCCACTTTGTATGTGAATGGATCCTTCAACTGACGACTAAAGCAAAATCCTGTACATTTCCGAGATCCCTCGAGCATTGGATGCAATACAAGTATACTGTCATGTTGCATGTTGCTTTAGCTTATTTTACATTTGTATAGGTTATTCAAGATTATGATGTTCTACAGCAAATAGATGCTATGTTTACCTGTAACGAGGTAGTCAGTGGCCGAAAGTCTGACAACCAGTCTGACGAAGAGGTATCGTGTTATCCAGTACTAACTCGGTTGTGGAGATCAGATAGGCAGTCGCTCCATGTAAAATACTGATATTCTGCTGCATCCGGTTACACGGGAAGCCGATCCCAACGTAGTTGAAAAAAGGCTAGGCAAATGATGATGATGTTTAACTGGGATGTCTTAAGTGTCGCCTATAGATATCCTCCACGGGGCTCTCGCATGTGGAATCATTAGTTCTCACTCACTCTCACAGGCGTTGATTGCACTGGAAACGGACTATGACTCATTAGTCATAGTCCGTCCGTAGGAAGTCATTACTTAATCAATCAATTTAGCATTGTTGTCCAGTGCTGGTCATTGACCGCACTTAAGTACCCAGAGCACACAAATATCGGAATTCCACTTATAGCCTTTCCTAGAAGTGTATATTTCAGAGCGTCCTGATGGAGGCATTGTGCCTCGCACTGTGGACCAACCTTTTCATTTCATTGACATCATGTTTTGAAATCACATAGTGTTTACTGTAGCCTTCTTCTTCTTAGATTTGCTACGACTTCGGTATCTTCACTGTAGAACCGTCCATCAATTACTATGATGAGCAAACTGCAGGACACGAAATAAAGTGCGTCATCGTTTGTGACAATAGCACCACAATTACACTCTAGGGCGTAGTCATCTATTATTCCCTTTAAATGCGTAGCTATCTACTGTAAGAAAAGCTTTTCTTGATATCTTCGTATTATTCGAAAGGTACTTACAAATTTCTCAGTCTCCTCTATGAAATCTCACTGCGGCAATACACGAGTCCGCGATGTTTACAACTAGTTCACACGGCCTGATTGTTTGACTCGATTTGGGTTTGGCAAATGTAATCGATTTCCCCGCAAACCCCACCCGGTACCTGGACCCTTCGTAAGTGCCACAATAAGGAAACACACCGCATAACAACTTTGTTTTAGAACACGGAGGGAATTACAATTGATGCTTAATGATATACTACCTTTAAGTGTGTTGGGAAACATTGATTTAAATCCGAAGTTACCAGATGTGGCTAACTTCACCTGAATCCACTGCCATCCCAAGGTTCCACTTTTCTATTCAAGACCAAGAAACCTCTGATTTTTCGGAATCATGTGGGTATTGTATAATTATCACTTGCTTAGGTAAAGGAAAACATCGTGAGGAATCCAGCATACCTGTGAGATATTTCTCGACTGTATGTAAAACCAAGTCAGAGGCCCATGGGCGGCATAAAAACTCTTACCACCACGTTTGGCCCTAACCACACGATAAAGAAAGAAGACTTTTCTTTTCAGTACTTACTTGGCCATTTTTCAGGCTTCTAGCGATACATAATTGCTGCCAACATCATATGATAGTCATATTTTTGTGGCAACCGTGTTTGGAATAAAAGAAATACAAGGAAATAATAGTTTTCCCTTATAAATAACCTACATTTTATAACTAAACCACTATATTACACAACTATGGTATACCAATGAATAATTTTACCTCAGTTAATTTAATTATAGGCACTGTGCACACCGCAGCAGGCAGCGGTTCATTTGTTAATGTCGTCGCAACTCGAGGCGCACTGCTAATTCACTACCGCAAAAAGTCCGATCCAGCTCGGATAAATTCTGTTAGGGAAACAATAAGTGGTTGGTTTTACAGAGTGTGGCGATCTGAGCTTTTGAAATGAAGGAACGTATTTGATTTGCATGTGATTGAACGGTTTTGTTGTAGGGAAACTGTTATATGCCCTACAGACTCACGCGAGAAGTCTCGGCGAGAAGGCTCGCCGGGACATAGCGCGAGAACCGAGAAGGTCTCTACACTCATGTGACATGTGATACCGTTCTCTTTTGTTACCCGAGAAACCCTTTGGAGCGGGCAAAAAAAACCGACACGAGAACACGAGAACGAGATGGCGAGAAACCAATCACATTCACGCTTCTCGGGTGTTCTCGGGGGTTCTCGGCGTGAGTCTGTAGGGCCTTTTACAGGATGAAAAACTGCTGTAACGATTTTGAAGTTGGTTTTTCAATAATAACAGTAACCTGCAGCAAAGTAAAGTCAACTTTCGATCCTTTTTTAATATGCAATACAACACTATCACGCATTCTTGCTGAACATGCATCAGGTAGGAACCACACTATCACAATACTCGTATAGAACATATGAAAATACTCCCACAAATAAGACGAAACACGAAGAACAAAACTAGAATACGGTACACCAACATTCCTAACGCGCAAATTGAACAGAACTCGAAGCAAACTTGTGAATTTGATATCACAAACATGGCACAAACAGGGTGCACAAAGTTGTGCACACCTTGCACAGGACGCGTACAGAACTAGCTGAATAATTTACTGACACATATTTGTGCAAAGTAAACTATCCACAGGTTCGGTGGATTCGGAAGTGAGTGAAGGAATCTCTGTTTGAGTCCGGGGGAACACGGGAACAGATGATATGCACAGTAGACTTACGAAAGATCTTTTTGTGAACGTTCCCTTCGAGAATTCTAGATTATTTTATAACATAACATCACGTCTGCAATCCCCGTAGGGTTAGGCAGAGGTGTATCTAATAGTACACCCACATTTCGCCAGTTGTTGCACCCACATGTCGCATGTTTTTGAAGTCCCATGTAATAGAGGGCAAGCCTATTGCCATCAACCGGGCACAAATCTAGACTCCGTGGCTTCTAATGAGAAATTCCTCGTTCATTGAACCCAAGAGCTCATGCTCAGTAGTCGCGCCTGCGACCAGTACCCCAATGAGGCAGTCAGATACAGTGACAGAGAGGAGGCAGATATTTTTATTTTCCTAATAATATTGGATGGTTTGGACTATCGTTGCTGCATAGGCTATCACGCTTTGGTTCTATACCTACCGTTGTTATGTTGGCTTGGTTTGATGACGTACTGGAAAAAAAATGAAAGCATTAGGTACTTATGGTGGTTTGGTGAATCGCTAAAAAGGTTAAGTTGTTAGTTATTTTCTTACTTATCGTTGCATAATATATTCTTGGCTATTGATACAGTTCAGTACCGAATCTTCGTCTGTTAAAACCCATAATTAATCTGCCTGTCTGTTCGTTATTTTTACGCCGCGTATCAACATGTTCAGTAATTTTTCACGCTATTTTCTAAAATTCACCATCCACTCCCTTGCCTCAGCTTTGTAGTTTACGTGAACAGAGCCGGGATGCGGAGCTAGTCATAAATAAAACTCTTGTCTTCTCCAAGTTCTTAACAAAAACGATCGTAGTAGTCCGAGTCAACGGATAAAGTCTTAGATGTACCCGAGTCTCATCCTCAAAGGCAAACAGCAATCTGCGCGCAAATATTTCAAGTCGTTCGAGCACCGACCGATAGCGCAGAGGTTATTTCCTTTGTCGCTTTATCTACATTATCGTTTTATGATTCCTATCTAACATGTTATAGTGGGTTTTATTGATAAAAAGTGAGCCGTTTTGAACCCCTAACCGAAAATTAGAACTGCTTCTGGAGACGACCGTCTGATTTGCAAGAGTATACAAAGTAATAAAAAAAAACCGACTTCCAAAAAAAACACTAAAAAAGTGGGAAATAACTTTACTTTCGGAAGTCGGTGACTATTGTTTGTTTCATTGACTTTTTTGCCACCGACTTCCGAAAGTAAAGTTATTTCCCACTTTTTTAGTGTTTTTTTTGGAAGTCGGTTTTTTTTTGCAAAAAAGTTTTTATTTTACCCTTTTTAGTTATCGCATCACACACAAATCCTTGTCAAGTATCAATTTCACAATTTCTTTTACTTGAATGACATATTGTTTCCAGCTATTTTGATTTCAAAACCAAACCACTGAACCGATTTCGATGAAATTTCTATGGGACCAATCGGGAAGTAGATCCATTCAGATAAAAGAAGAATTTTTCAAATCGGTTCATAATTGACGAAGATATGAGGTAACAAACAGAAATTTCCAGCTATTTTGATTTCAAAACCAAACTGCTGAACCGATTTTGATGAAATTTCTATGGGACCAATCGGGAAGTAGATCCATTCAGATAAAAGAAGAATTTTTCAAATCGGTTCATAAATGACGGAGATATGAGGTAACAAACACAAAAAAAAAAAAAAAAAAAAAAAACATACAACCGAATTGAGAACCTCCTCCTTTTTTAGAAGTCGGTTAAAAAAAATGAATGCGCCAGATACCAGATCAACCGAACACAAAACGATGATGAATTCCAAGTATGCCCAAAACGAAGTTACTTAGGTACTCTGTTTTCTTATCTTATATATTTTTGGAACTGAGTCTTTATAAAACAAAGTCGCACAGAAAACAGTAAATTATTGTTATTATCATACTGTTATCTGCAATTTAACAGTTAACTTTGTAATTGGCTCATTACTAACTTTTATTGAACAAACTTTTTTCTTTTCAGACACTTCATTAATAATACTTTTTATATAAAAAAAAATTAAGTACAAAGTGCTTGCAACAATTAGCGCTTTTATAGAAGCTAAGAAAGGTAAAACAAAAGAATACAATCAACATTTAATTTATTCTTACAACTGTTATCCAAGTAAATGTCAAAGGTCATGTTCAGGTGTTTTACCCCAGACTGACACTCTATTTCTGAATTCGGACTGAAACTCTAGCATTTCTTATGAAAATTGCTTTGAATTTATGAAGCAATATAAGTGTAAGTCACAAGAACCCACTAGGACACAAGTCAATGTAAAATATTAGATATTCAGCCGCATTCGGTTAGAATGGGAGCCGACCCAACCAGTTGGGAAAAAGCTAGGCAGATGTTAATGACTCATGTCTGCTTCAGACTCAGTTTTTGCTGAATTTAAGACTAAATATTGAAATTGCAAGATTAACAACGAAAGGTTTACGAAATAACTGTACAGATAGCAAAATGTTATCACAATTACTCATACATTTGAGCTTACCCAAAAGACTAACAAATAATATTTTAGAAACTAAGTTTGTTTTCACAGGCACATGGTCCAGTGGAGAATTCACGAGTGGAATTTAATTAATTTAGACAAGTTATTTTCAAACTCTTTCCCAAGGGACTTGGACAGTTTGACGCATGTTACAACAAAGTCATAATGATCGAGAGCTTAATTGGTAATTAAATATTTAAGTATCAATATTTGAAGTAAATGGTTTTAAAGTTACGAGGGGTCGTCACCATAAGGAGGGAAAAGGATTAAATGGGGAAGATCCTTACAACATAATCTGCCAATAATGTGCACAGCTGGAACACAGGGTTCTCAATAAGTGGGAATGGCTGTGATCCACCACGTAAGCTCAGCGCGAGTTGGTAGTTCATTACATGTCTTGGAACTTTTAGTTTTAGGACATGCTGATTTCCTCACGATTTATGCCTTCGAGTTTATGAGAGCAGTGGCTATAACATACACTTGACAAAGTAACACACCTGATGGGTCCGAAATTCGAACCCATGACTGACTCGTGCATAATTATGTGCTCTGACATTAATCCTTAGACAAATATACTTCCAGCTTAACTTTCGTGGATGATTGCACAGTTGTGACACTATGGCAGACATTTTTATTTACGTCACTCCTCAGACCAGTGACATTTAAATCAAGCTTTAATATTTCACAAATAATGCAATAATTAAATGAATATCAGGATCGCAACTGAATTAATATTTGCATTGTAATTTGTAAACAGCTCATTACACATTGCAGTGGGTCAAAAGGTTTTCATATCTCTTTCATACTATAGGTACCAATCAGCTCATACATATTTCACTACGGTGGGTATTCTGAAAACATTAGCTACTTTAAATCTCTGAAATTCCGCATTTACACCAGTAGAAACTATCTAGGTACATTTATTTGACCCAGGTTTTTTAAACATTTCGTGTGTCAATCATGTATGGATATTTACTATTTTATTCACTTTTGATATATTATTTGACAAGTTCTCTAAAAATACTGTAAGTATACAACTTTGTTATAATTATTAGATATAGAGTATATTAGAGGTAGTTTGAAAGTAGCTCCTGTTATATAAAAATTTAAAGGAAGTCGTCTGTCTTGGTATGAGCATGTAATGAGGAGGGGTGAAATGCATGTTACTAAAAGAGTGATGGATATAAATATTGATGGATGAAGAGGGAGAGGAAGGCCAAAGAAAAGATGGATGGATTGTGCGACAAATGATATGAAAGAAAAAGGAGTAAATGATGACGTGACGTCTAACAGGGGAGAATGGAAGAAGAAAACGTGTTGCGCCGACCCCGAGTAGAATGGGACAAGGGCAGGAAGATGATGATGATACAACTTTGTTATAAATGTTAACAATAAACGAATCTGCATTTGATTAAAAAATAACCTTAGATTAATGGTAGCCAGCGACTGTCCATGCTCCATCAGTGGGACGATTGTAATAAGCTGATTACAGTGTTCCTTCCTTCAAAATGTTGCTACATATTAAACCAATCTGCATTTTCCGTTGTTCCAGGACTAGTCATGCCTCCTGACACATTGCATGTCCCATTTATTATAAAGCACTGTGGCAACTCCTCGTGTTCGTACGTTTGCAAGCTGCTCGAGTACAGAAACGGCGCATGTGAATCTCAAAGACGTTGCCAGTGCTTCGGACGTCCGAAATCCGAAATTTTTTGGCACCTTTGAAATCTCTTTTTTTTTCTTTATTTATCAACCAATTATAACTATTTCAAAATAATGATCTACTTTTATCTAAGGTTAGTGTAACATTTTTAGGGTTTCAAGATTCGTTCTGTTCGTCTGTATGTCACAGCGATTGTACTTCGAGACTGTTGTCACCACACAGTTAAAATTTGTAGAGTAGGTGTTAGCTAGCTACACAAACGTGACGTGAAATTATAAAAAAAACTAAGGTGGCCCTCCTTACATGTAACTGACGGTTGGCGGGTCAATTCAGGCTAGAAATATTGTTTTTTTTTTTTCAAAATTCCAATGATGTAGTTTAAGGTTTTTGCCTGCACTCAGTACTTGTGCTTCCATTCAAACTGAAGAGAATTCTGTTCATCCCATCTATTATGTTGAAACAAGTATTAGACTAAAGCTTATTTTTTGTTGCAGAACCATACAAGATTCCCGCTTTTATTCGATTTCGAATGGAGAAACAAGGGGAGTGCGAGGCATCGAGGTGTACATACATCTGTGAGGTCCTGGACTATAACATAAGCTACTGTGAGTCCACTACTATTTGTCATTGCGCCAAATTTCGTTGTTTGAATTGCGAAGATGAGAGAGACGAGTTATTTGAAAATGAGGAAAATGACATTGTTATTGATGTGAAGCCTTGGTCTGAAGAGATTGAGAACGATGACTCAGCCGAAAAGAAGAAAATTGCTGCCGCTCAAACTGTTTCACGTTGATTTAGTCTGGAATGTCGGTATTCTCTTTTTTTTTATTAAGATTGTTTTATTGGCAAAAATATATCAATACTAATATTTTAAAGAAGAAAGACTTTTTTGTTTGTTTTGTTTGTACCGAATAGACTCCGAAACTACTGGACCGATTTTAACCATTTTTTCACCAATATTAAGCTAGATTATCAGCAAGTAACATAGGCTATAATTTATTTAAAAAATTACACTTTAAATAGTAGGATGGGGAGGTAGGTACTAGGAGGGTAGGATAGGTAGGCACATAGGTACTAGGAGGGTAGGATGGGTAGGAATGTAGGTTAGGTAAGTAGGTAGGCAGGTAGGTAGGATAGGTAGGATAGGTAGGATAGGTAGGTAGGCAGGGTAAGTAGAAAGGTGGATAGGATAAGTACAAAGATAGGTAACAAAACGAAAATCACAAGGTATATCACAAGGTGATTCACTGAAGAGAATCAACCCGAGTGCACCCCATGCAGCAAAATACATAGCTTCAAGACATTCATTGACTGTTAGGCGGTACGAAGTTCGCCAGGTCAGCTAGTATATTATAAACAAGCAATCAAAAGTCATTGTCCTTTGAGGAGTTTCATGGACACTTCTTCTTTTTTTTTAAATCCAGAGAAACTACTTTTTCTCAGCTGGCAAATCTAAATCTATCAAATTGTTGCATGTAACATGTAAAATATCAAAACTCGTTTTTTAGATCTATGTAACAACATTCGTTTTGTCATATAGAAATATGTATATTGGGAATTTTCTTAATTCCGTTTTTGTAGTTACTGTGCTAAATATAAGATTTGTGTCTTATAAACGAAATGTTGTTACTTATTGGGTTTTTGATATATTCCACACATAAGACTGGATAGTTTGCTCCACAATTATAACAATATCTTCCTCATCCACAGTTATTTCAAAGAAAAAAGCCTAGCAAAACCGTCATAAGAGCCGACCTTGACCGCAGCAGATTAATGGTCCCGTCTCTCCGGACCAGGTATCTCGTCCCAGAAAGTAAGAATGATTACAACACTTTTTCTACCTCCATCTTTGTACTCTGGCAACTTATAGCGGTATTTAGGTCTTCCTTGAAGTTGCTCTAAATAATTATGAGGTGATTTCGGGTGAGATAAGTAATCTAATCTATAAAATGATGCGCAGTTGGATAAAAAAAACACTTATGAATAATTGTTGTATTCGTTTTCAAACCTTACAGACTTATCCAGCCGGGTATTTTTTTTGTTTCAAAAAGTCCCGATCGTCCATTGTTTTCTAATGACCTGATGACAAAGCTGTAACAACACAAATATTAGTGTTGGTGCCCTCTCTTGTCCTTGAGACTTTACCTACAGATGTGCGGTCTGCCTGGGTACTCCCCTCAATGCAGCTGTATGACTAATATCTGCTGATAGGTATTGGCTTTTGTAATTGCAGAACAAGGAGCTGATGAATCTTATCATGTTTATTATATACTAGCTCTGCCCCGCAGTTTCACTAATCATTCGACTCCTAAAGTTCGTTTCGTTATGTTGAATAGCATGACCTTCCTCAAAAACTGGGCTATTAAATGCAAATATTGAACACTTTGGCGCGCACTCCAGCGCGTCATAAAACCAAAAAATTCTTGAACTAAGAAACACATTTATCTTTTAAAAATCGAACAACACTTCAAATTCAAAATAAAATTAGGAATCGAACGTTTCTTGTTTTTTTTTCGAATCCCACTTGACTTTTTTTTCGAACCATGGCAACGAGCAAAGAGGCTGAACATCTGTGGCAGATTAACTAACCAACAGTTTGTTCGTAATAGCTAATAATTTCTTTTAACGTTGCCCTCTAATCTTATCGTAATGGTAACGGTTATCGGAGATAGGAGCGCTTAATATTGCCTAGGTTTTGTTCAAAAGTTTCAAGGTGATGGCGCATTGGGTGTCGTAAAATTAGAGGTTAGATAGGGTGGGAGAAAAATGGTCGTGGCGGCCATTTTGTTTGCTGACAGTGGGCTTTATTATAGAAGTTCTAAAGAAATTGATACCTGATATTCGAAAAAGCAATTAAATATTACAAAAAAAGCTGAGTAATTGCTGAAATGACGCGATGTGGCAAACACAAAACGACCACGAAGCGAAATTCAAGCGAAGTTTGAAAAAGGCTTAGAACGTGTTCTGGCATTTCCTCATTGCCAGAACGCGTTGTGGTCAAAAATTAAAACAGCCACAAACCGAATTACGCTTCGTGGTCGTTTTTAAAACAGCAACGACGCGAATTTCGCTTATTGGTCATTTTGAATTTGGCATTTTGCGATGTGGATCGTTTTTTCGCTCAATGAGCGTTTTCGGATTATGAGCCTAACATATATACTGTTAAGTTTGGCGAGGAAAAAACTGTAAAAAAAAACTAATAAAAAAAAAAGAAACTAGGTGTCAAATGAATACAGAAAGAAACTCTCGCTTTCTTCCGTACTTCTGGGTTCATACATCAGTTTAAACTTATTTAATCCCAAATTCTTGCCTAGAGATATTTTTACCTCTCATCTTGTATACAACAAACACCTTTTACCTTTGAAACCCGACACCTACGTACGCTACAGGTATTCTGGCTGTAATCTAAGTCTAGCCCGGTCGGAACTCATTTCACGGCGTCGCGTCGCAAATTCATTATTTGCCAGCGTTAATTGCGAAGGGCGGGGCCAAATCTATAGAAATTACCGTACAACTTGGTTGGTAAAGTGTTTGTTTATGGTGCATTTCAAAAAGATTTAGATATGTTGAAACGGTTGAAGCTCAGTGTATACTTGACAAAACAGTTAGGTCTTGCAACGAAGCAGGTTTGTCAGTACATTTTGTCAGTTTTGACTGTCTTCTTGCAATAAACAACTGGAGTTAGTTGGATTTATATATCGCCAGTCTGTTAGGCAGAATTGAATCGGTCTACCTCAGACACACTGGTTGTAATTTATTATGAAACAAGCAATCCGTTCGTGCTTTTAAGGTAGCAGGTGGGAACTCTTGATGTAGCACATGTCAAAACATCTTTGGATCTCCGATCTATGTCTAAGCTAAATGTGGATCAGTAACACACATAAATAAACCTTACGGAAGTATTCAAGTGATGCTGCATGCGATAACCGACTCGAGATCTATTGCGTAGTTTCTGATCTAAGTGGTCACACATGCAGACAAAATAGTATCAAACAAAGTCATTTATGAATGAATTGAATGAATGAATTTATTTTATTTCGGACACAAAAAGATCCATATAGTGTTAGTAACCTACTGTTCTCAGGATGCTGTTGCGACTATCTCTCACTCTTCTGAGTAGTGAACTAGTGAAGCACTCCGTCGGTACGAACTTGCGCAAATGTCTCCTTATATAAGTTCTATGTAGTATGTCGTACTTTGTAGCTTGTTCTTAAAAAGATTTTACTTTTTTATAGGTAGTTAACTTCGCTGAACAAAGTTCACATGTAGTAGTTATTCCCATCAAAAAACAGTGAAAATAAAAACTGTATGTTTGTTTCAAATTACAGCTACACTCATTTTGTTTTGAACTGACAAACTCGATTAAATGAAGCGTTGATAAAATGTACAGTCGAAATTGTTAGGTTGGTAAATTGTTGTACTGTTGATAGTATTGTTGCATATGTATACATATATTGTTTTTAGTCCAGCTGGCAGGATACCCGAAAAACCGTTCATAGACCCTGAAACGGAACTTAGGTGTGGTTCATCAATACTATATCTACTATTTTTTTATTACCATAACTGTTTTTTTAACTGTAACTAAGAAAAGAAAGAAATAGCCTTAAGAGTGAAACAGATCCAACACCGAGAATTTGCATTGTTTCCTTCTGTTCCATAACTTCTACAGTTAAAATCTATAAAACAACATATCAACCTACATAATATAGGTACCAGATATCACATTATACGATGATTATACATTCAACTCAATCAATTAGTGTGACGAAATGAAGTTGTCGGGTGTACAATAGCGTATGAATTATAGATACGTACACAATTGGGCCGAGTAAGACGATATGCATCAATATTGCATGATGTGACAAATGTAATTTGTGTCTGCTGAGTAGATTCCTAGACAGGTGTCTACATATTCATGTGTAGGTGTTTGATTAATTTACGTTTAGACCATAGAGATATGTTTGTCTTTTTATTTAGGAAAAAAAGGTTTTATCGTGGAACAATTTTGTCAGCCTTGCAGTTTTGATATGTATATCGCTGGCAGTAGCGCAGGCACGCAATAAGCCGATTCCTGCCGGCTTCCCTTTGGAAATCCAAGTCAGTAGGGTATAATAATGAAGGTATTTAATACACCCTACAATTTAAATATTATGTATTACAAAACGCCTGCCAAAATTACAATTTTTGTCAATAAATTCCAAAAAGACAACATGTTGCTCCTAAATAACTCGTAGGCGTCCCGGCTTTTTCCTTCTAAAATGTCTATACAAATCTATGTCGTCATGACGTCACTTAGAGCCACGTGACACGCGTTATCTTAGGAGTCGGTAAGCCGGAATAATGCGGGTTATAGGCAAGAACTGTTTGCGAGTAAACGAGATGCGTATATCGGAGAGAGGAGACGCATGTACTGGCGCGGGCGCCGTACTCGGTTCGATTCGTAAAATTTCGTAATGCTTCGGGCTCGGCGCTCGAGAATTTGTAAACAAATGCATTGCATTCGTATTTTTCATGTGCATGAATGTAATATAGTACTTAATGGCTTTTATTTTGTTTTAGATAGGTAATTTGCAATTTGTTCGTTGTATTAATTGAATTGATTAGTGTATCAATTAGAAATTAGTTTGTGCGTGTATTGTGTAGTGAAAATAAAGTATAAAAGTACGTTGAAATTAGGTATTTGGGTAAGTAGATAGTTTATCAAGTTGAAATTTCTTACCTATTTAGAGTAGATTTAAAAATTAATTAGAATTAGGATGGTACCTATCTATCTATAAAAGTTAAGGTACCTATCTATAAAATTCTTTCTATAGAGAAACATTTGTTACTTAAAATTAAGAATAATCCCGGCTTTTATGATAATGTCTTAGCGCACTTTGTAAGAAAGAATAGACGAATAGCTTTAGAGTATAAGTAGTTATTATAAGTAGAATAAGTGAGTAGAGTAGTCTTGTTGTTAATTAGTAGTAGTAGTTTTGCCTAGTATAGTAGACATCATACGTCATCAGTTCATCACACCACAACCGGCTTTTTTCAAAGCCACTTTTATTATACTTGCAAGACACTGTTTCAATCTATCAGTCAGTGCTTACACGTATAGTAAGGGTGGACTGAGAAATATGTACGCCCTACCTACGCCCCCCCCCCTGGACTACGCCTGGCCTTGGTAAGTTTTTTTTTGTTTTTTTTTTTGCTGCGGCTTCCCTCCTTCATGAAATCACCCGTCGCCACTGATCGCTGGCTACCATTAATCTAAGGTTATTTTTTAATCAAATGCAGATTCGTTTATTGTTAACATTTATAACAAAGTTGTATCATCATCATCTTCCTGCCCTTGTCCCATTCTACTCGGGGTCGGCGCAACACGTTTTCTTCTTCCATTCTCCCCTGTTAGACGTCACGTCATCATTTACTCCTTTTTCTTTCATATCATTTGTCGCACAATCCATCCATCTTTTCTTTGGCCTTCCTCTCCCTCTTCATCCATCAATATTTATATCCATCACTCTTTTAGTAACATGCATTTCACCCCTCCTCATTACATGCTCATACCAAGACAGACGACTTCCTTTAAATTTTTATATAACAGGAGCTACTTTCAAACTACCTCTAATATACTCTATATCTAATAATTATAACAAAGTTGTATACTTACAGTATTTTTAGAGAACTTGTCAAATAATATATCAAAAGTGAATAAAATAGTAAATATCCATACATGATTGACACACGAAATGTTTAAAAAACCTGGGTCAAATAAATGTACCTAGATAGTTTCTACTGGTGTAAATGCGGAATTTCAGAGATTTAAAGTAGCTAATGTTTTCAGAATACCCACCGTAGTGAAATATGTATGAGCTGATTGGTACCTATAGTATGAAAGAGATATGAAAACCTTTTGACCCACTGCAATGTGTAATGAGCTGTTTACAAATTACAATGCAAATATTAATTCAGTTGCGATCCTGATATTCATTTAATTATTGCATTATTTGTGAAATATTAAAGCTTGATTTAAATGTCACTGGTCTGAGGAGTGACGTAAATAAAAATGTCTGCCATAGTGTCACAACTGTGCAATCATCCACGAAAGTTAAGCTGGAAGTATATTTGTCTAAGGATTAATGTCAGAGCACATAATTATGCACGAGTCAGTCATGGGTTCGAATTTCGGACCCATCAGGTGTGTTACTTTGTCAAGTGTATGTTATAGCCACTGCTCTCATAAACTCGAAGGCATAAATCGTGAGGAAATCAGCATGTCCTAAAACTAAAAGTTCCAAGACATGTAATGAACTACCAACTCGCGCTGAGCTTACGTGGTGGATCACAGCCATTCCCACTTATTGAGAACCCTGTGTTCCAGCTGTGCACATTATTGGCAGATTATGTTGTAAGGATCTTCCCCATTTAATCCTTTTCCCTCCTTATGGTGACGACCCCTCGTAACTTTAAAACCATTTACTTCAAATATTGATACTTAAATATTTAATTACCAATTAAGCTCTCGATCATTATGACTTTGTTGTAACATGCGTCAAACTGTCCAAGTCCCTTGGGAAAGAGTTTGAAAATAACTTGTCTAAATTAATTAAATTCCACTCGTGAATTCTCCACTGGACCATGTGCCTGTGAAAACAAACTTAGTTTCTAAAATATTATTTGTTAGTCTTTTGGGTAAGCTCAAATGTATGAGTAATTGTGATAACATTTTGCTATCTGTACAGTTATTTCGTAAACCTTTCGTTGTTAATCTTGCAATTTCAATATTTAGTCTTAAATTCAGCAAAAACTGAGTCTGAAGCAGACATGAGTCATTAACATCTGCCTAGCTTTTTCCCAACTGGTTGGGTCGGCTCCCATTCTAACCGAATGCGGCTGAATATCTAATATTTTACATTGACTTGTGTCCTAGTGGGTTCTTGTGACTTACACTTATATTGCTTCATAAATTCAAAGCAATTTTCATAAGAAATGCTAGAGTTTCAGTCCGAATTCAGAAATAGAGTGTCAGTCTGGGGTAAAACACCTGAACATGACCTTTGACATTTACTTGGATAACAGTTGTAAGAATAAATTAAATGTTGATTGTATTCTTTTGTTTTACCTTTCTTAGCTTCTATAAAAGCGCTAATTGTTGCAAGCACTTTGTACTTAATTTTTTTTTATATAAAAAGTATTATTAATGAAGTGTCTGAAAAGAAAAAAGTTTGTTCAATAAAAGTTAGTAATGAGCCAATTACAAAGTTAACTGTTAAATTGCAGATAACAGTATGATAATAACAATAATTTACTGTTTTCTGTGCGACTTTGTTTTATAAAGACTCAGTTCCAAAAATATATAAGATAAGAAAACAGAGTACCTAAGTAACTTCGTTTTGGGCATACTTGGAATTCATCATCGTTTTGTGTTCGGTTGATCTGGTATCTGGCGCATTCATTTTTTTTAACCGACTTCTAAAAAAGGAGGAGGTTCTCAATTCGGTTGTATGTTTTTTTTTTTTTTTTTTTTTTTTGTGTTTGTTACCTCATATCTCCGTCATTTATGAACCGATTTGAAAAATTCTTCTTTTATCTGAATGGATCTACTTCCCGATTGGTCCCATAGAAATTTCATCAAAATCGGTTCAGCAGTTTGGTTTTGAAATCAAAATAGCTGGAAATTTCTGTTTGTTACCTCATATCTTCGTCAATTATGAACCGATTTGAAAAATTCTTCTTTTATCTGAATGGATCTACTTCCCGATTGGTCCCATAGAAATTTCATCGAAATCGGTTCAGTGGTTTGGTTTTGAAATCAAAATAGCTGGAAACAATATGTCATTCAAGTAAAAGAAATTGTGAAATTGATACTTGACAAGGATTTGTGTGTGATGCGATAACTAAAAAGGGTAAAATAAAAACTTTTTTGCAAAAAAAAACCGACTTCCAAAAAAAACACTAAAAAAGTGGGAAATAACTTTACTTTCGGAAGTCGGTGGCAAAAAAGTCAATGAAACAAACAATAGTCACCGACTTCCGAAAGTAAAGTTATTTCCCACTTTTTTAGTGTTTTTTTTGGAAGTCGGTTTTTTTTTATTACTTTGTATACTCTTGCAAATCAGACGGTCGTCTCCAGAAGCAGTTCTAATTTTCGGTTAGGGGTTCAAAACGGCTCACTTTTTATCAATAAAACCCACTATAACATGTTAGATAGGAATCATAAAACGATAATGTAGATAAAGCGACAAAGGAAATAACCTCTGCGCTATCGGTCGGTGCTCGAACGACTTGAAATATTTGCGCGCAGATTGCTGTTTGCCTTTGAGGATGAGACTCGGGTACATCTAAGACTTTATCCGTTGACTCGGACTACTACGATCGTTTTTGTTAAGAACTTGGAGAAGACAAGAGTTTTATTTATGACTAGCTCCGCATCCCGGCTCTGTTCACGTAAACTACAAAGCTGAGGCAAGGGAGTGGATGGTGAATTTTAGAAAATAGCGTGAAAAATTACTGAACATGTTGATACGCGGCGTAAAAATAACGAACAGACAGGCAGATTAATTATGGGTTTTAACAGACGAAGATTCGGTACTGAACTGTATCAATAGCCAAGAATATATTATGCAACGATAAGTAAGAAAATAACTAACAACTTAACCTTTTTAGCGATTCACCAAACCACCATAAGTACCTAATGCTTTCATTTTTTTTCCAGTACGTCATCAAACCAAGCCAACATAACAACGGTAGGTATAGAACCAAAGCGTGATAGCCTATGCAGCAACGATAGTCCAAACCATCCAATATTATTAGGAAAATAAAAATATCTGCCTCCTCTCTGTCACTGTATCTGACTGCCTCATTGGGGTACTGGTCGCAGGCGCGACTACTGAGCATGAGCTCTTGGGTTCAATGAACGAGGAATTTCTCATTAGAAGCCACGGAGTCTAGATTTGTGCCCGGTTGATGGCAATAGGCTTGCCCTCTATTACATGGGACTTCAAAAACATGCGACATGTGGGTGCAACAACTGGCGAAATGTGGGTGTACTATTAGATACACCTCTGCCTAACCCTACGGGGATTGCAGACGTGATGTTATGTTATAAAATAATCTAGAATTCTCGAAGGGAACGTTCACAAAAAGATCTTTCGTAAGTCTACTGTGCATATCATCTGTTCCCGTGTTCCCCCGGACTCAAACAGAGATTCCTTCACTCACTTCCGAATCCACCGAACCTGTGGATAGTTTACTTTGCACAAATATGTGTCAGTAAATTATTCAGCTAGTTCTGTACGCGTCCTGTGCAAGGTGTGCACAACTTTGTGCACCCTGTTTGTGCCATGTTTGTGATATCAAATTCACAAGTTTGCTTCGAGTTCTGTTCAATTTGCGCGTTAGGAATGTTGGTGTACCGTATTCTAGTTTTGTTCTTCGTGTTTCGTCTTATTTGTGGGAGTATTTTCATATGTTCTATACGAGTATTGTGATAGTGTGGTTCCTACCTGATGCATGTTCAGCAAGAATGCGTGATAGTGTTGTATTGCATATTAAAAAAGGATCGAAAGTTGACTTTACTTTGCTGCAGGTTACTGTTATTATTGAAAAACCAACTTCAAAATCGTTACAGCAGTTTTTCATCCTGTAAAAGGCCCTACAGACTCACGCCGAGAACCCCCGAGAACACCCGAGAAGCGTGAATGTGATTGGTTTCTCGCCATCTCGTTCTCGTGTTCTCGTGTCGGTTTTTTTTGCCCGCTCCAAAGGGTTTCTCGGGTAACAAAAGAGAACGGTATCACATGTCACATGAGTGTAGAGACCTTCTCGGTTCTCGCGCTATGTCCCGGCGAGCCTTCTCGCCGAGACTTCTCGCGTGAGTCTGTAGGGCATATAACAGTTTCCCTACAACAAAACCGTTCAATCACATGCAAATCAAATACGTTCCTTCATTTCAAAAGCTCAGATCGCCACACTCTGTAAAACCAACCACTTATTGTTTCCCTAACAGAATTTATCCGAGCTGGATCGGACTTTTTGCGGTAGTGAATTAGCAGTGCGCCTCGAGTTGCGACGACATTAACAAATGAACCGCTGCCTGCTGCGGTGTGCACAGTGCCTATAATTAAATTAACTGAGGTAAAATTATTCATTGGTATACCATAGTTGTGTAATATAGTGGTTTAGTTATAAAATGTAGGTTATTTATAAGGGAAAACTATTATTTCCTTGTATTTCTTTTATTCCAAACACGGTTGCCACAAAAATATGACTATCATATGATGTTGGCAGCAATTATGTATCGCTAGAAGCCTGAAAAATGGCCAAGTAAGTACTGAAAAGAAAAGTCTTCTTTCTTTATCGTGTGGTTAGGGCCAAACGTGGTGGTAAGAGTTTTTATGCCGCCCATGGGCCTCTGACTTGGTTTTACATACAGTCGAGAAATATCTCACAGGTATGCTGGATTCCTCACGATGTTTTCCTTTACCTAAGCAAGTGATAATTATACAATACCCACATGATTCCGAAAAATCAGAGGTTTCTTGGTCTTGAATAGAAAAGTGGAACCTTGGGATGGCAGTGGATTCAGGTGAAGTTAGCCACATCTGGTAACTTCGGATTTAAATCAATGTTTCCCAACACACTTAAAGGTAGTATATCATTAAGCATCAATTGTAATTCCCTCCGTGTTCTAAAACAAAGTTGTTATGCGGTGTGTTTCCTTATTGTGGCACTTACGAAGGGTCCAGGTACCGGGTGGGGTTTGCGGGGAAATCGATTACATTTGCCAAACCCAAATCGAGTCAAACAATCAGGCCGTGTGAACTAGTTGTAAACATCGCGGACTCGTGTATTGCCGCAGTGAGATTTCATAGAGGAGACTGAGAAATTTGTAAGTACCTTTCGAATAATACGAAGATATCAAGAAAAGCTTTTCTTACAGTAGATAGCTACGCATTTAAAGGGAATAATAGATGACTACGCCCTAGAGTGTAATTGTGGTGCTATTGTCACAAACGATGACGCACTTTATTTCGTGTCCTGCAGTTTGCTCATCATAGTAATTGATGGACGGTTCTACAGTGAAGATACCGAAGTCGTAGCAAATCTAAGAAGAAGAAGGCTACAGTAAACACTATGTGATTTCAAAACATGATGTCAATGAAATGAAAAGGTTGGTCCACAGTGCGAGGCACAATGCCTCCATCAGGACGCTCTGAAATATACACTTCTAGGAAAGGCTATAAGTGGAATTCCGATATTTGTGTGCTCTGGGTACTTAAGTGCGGTCAATGACCAGCACTGGACAACAATGCTAAATTGATTGATTAAGTAATGACTTCCTACGGACGGACTATGACTAATGAGTCATAGTCCGTTTCCAGTGCAATCAACGCCTGTGAGAGTGAGTGAGAACTAATGATTCCACATGCGAGAGCCCCGTGGAGGATATCTATAGGCGACACTTAAGACATCCCAGTTAAACATCATCATCATTTGCCTAGCCTTTTTTCAACTACGTTGGGATCGGCTTCCCGTGTAACCGGATGCAGCAGAATATCAGTATTTTACATGGAGCGACTGCCTATCTGATCTCCACAACCGAGTTAGTACTGGATAACACGATACCTCTTCGTCAGACTGGTTGTCAGACTTTCGGCCACTGACTACCTCGTTACAGGTAAACATAGCATCTATTTGCTGTAGAACATCATAATCTTGAATAACCTATACAAATGTAAAATAAGCTAAAGCAACATGCAACATGACAGTATACTTGTATTGCATCCAATGCTCGAGGGATCTCGGAAATGTACAGGATTTTGCTTTAGTCGTCAGTTGAAGGATCCATTCACATACAAAGTGGGTAAATATAAAAGGTAAATATATCATGTACACATGTACTGTCCCATTTCTATGTAGCTTTGGTTTAACTATACCTAGCCAGTTTTAGAAACACCAATTTGACCAAGCGTGGTTATAAATTGGTGATCAAAGTACGACTGATGATTGAAGTATGTGCCTAACTACCAAGCCAAAATTGATGATGCTGCTGGTCCTCCGCTGATGAAGTTGCTTTTCATCTTCCGTAAAAGATGCACGACGACCCGTGGTTTAAGAACGGGTCACTTTATACGCCATGTGTGTAACCCAGGTTAACAGCTGCCTGCATATGTGCAGGTATTCGTTCGGTTCGTTTCCCTGGTCGGCCAAAGTTTATTGGGTTTTTCCACCAAGAATTTCTCAGTAACAGCCATAGAGTCAGGATTTGTGCCCGGCTGATGACTTTGGCTCGCCCTCTATTACATGGGACTTTAACATAGCTGGTGAAATGTGGGTGTACTATTAGGTACACCTCTGCTTAACCCTTCGGGTATTAAAGGCGTGATGTTACGTTACGTTTCACTGCCTATAAATGTGTACTGCCTTCACTCACCCCCCGGGAAATGACACTATCCTCCAAGCCAGGCACCACTCGCTGCATTTGCAAGTTTGTATCAATGTTTAACATAACAATAGTATCTTTTGCACTCTTTATCGGCAGTTGCACGAGTACGTAGACACCAGAGCTTTCAACGGAAAGTAGGTTTTTTCTGAGCATCAATATTCATGAGAGTGCCGCGACGTTTCTATTTCGAGAGGGCCGACAACTCCGTGTTTCACATATTTTCAAAGGTTTTCTTTATGTTTTAGCCTCAGCTTTGTAATGTAGGATTGTGTGATTACACTAAGGTAAGTAGGTTCAAGGAACAATTAGGTAGAGTCGAGTATGTATCTACATATTTTATTCCTGAAAATAGACATATTTTTATTGATTTCATGAAAGTCCTACACTTAAATATAGCATCAGGTGTATGGCGTGGAGCAGCCTCAAATTAATCTTTTCAATAATAGAACACAAAAAATAACATCTGATAATTATCACAATACTTATTCTGACACCATAAACAATAGTGTCAACACAATGTTAATATCTACTTAGGTCGGAAGTTATTTTTTATTATGTACACCTTACAAATTACATCAATAAAATTAAAAATATACCCCTACAAATTACCTACTAGATACCAAATACTACTATTCAGTCAACAGCCCTTCATATTTATAAACCTCATTTCAAAACAGAATTCAAATGACAGCGTATTCTTAACAACCGCAAAACAACCATACGTGACGCATATTAATTTAAGTTTTAATGAAAGAGCCTAAATTCTGAAGACATTGCAACTGAGTTAATTAAGTTTGTTCAGAACAACTTGTTCTGTACACACAATGTGAGAATGATGGACGAATTATGAACACGGAATGTTAATGAGAATTGCACCGAGTTGGACTTTATTTTTACCGTATTTAAAGCAAAATATAGTCATTAATGTTTTCGTGTTTATGAATTGTATAATCCCGGATTAACACTAACATGTTTTCTACAAGTCTTGAACATGTATCATACTTGTTTCGATTTTGTTTCGAACATGTCTTGTTAATTATTTTGTATTGGTTCTTGACATTTTAGTAAAGTTTTGAATACATTTAGTGTTGTTTTTGACGTAAACGATAAACAAAAACCGTGGGTATAATATGCAGAATAAATGTTTTATACTTTGTTGTTAACGCGGGACTGTTACGGGGTATTTGGACAACAAGGTAAATTTTACTTAAAAATGCTTGGATATTGGTGTCACAATTTCTATTGATTACTAAGAAATGCTACTTCAATTTCCAACTTATCTTTCCTTGTACACTTGAAAGTTTGTTTATTCGTTGGTTTTCACAGAAAACACTTCAAGACAAATAGAACGATACTGACTATCTAATTGAAAATTCTGCGCATTTGACACGTCTTAATACTGTCCTACTATTATTTCTTATCATAGTTACGCTCCTTTAAGAAAAAAAATGGTAACCTTACATAGGTTTTTATAAAAAATATGGTATTTCGGAACTTCCAAGGTACCTATAATTCCGTGAGCAGCAACACAACGTGGAAGACCGACGCTAAAATGGTTACCACGTATTTTATGTACATTTCATTTTGTTCAGTACATTTTGACCGTGCAGGTATTACAGTTTTGTGGGACACAGCTGTTTTTTTTTTAATAACCGACTAAAAATTATATGTGGGGGGAGGGTGGGGTTAAGAATGATGTACTGAACACGTGGTAACTGTTTTGGCGTCGGAGTCCCTTCCACCTTGTATAAAATAGAGCTATAACACGTCACACAATACGACATGGAGTAAAGGTTTCAAACTCTGTAATTGACTAATCAAAAGACCGTAGTTTCAACAACGCTGAAAAAACACGACCCAGTACTCACAAACAACATTTTATACCGTCAAAGCGATGGTATAAATCAGTGTTTTATTTACTCGACCAGCAGGACACAGGGGACGTCAGCAACGCTTTTCCAATAACAAGTGCCTAGAAATGAAAGCCTTTATAGGCCGTAAATAGAAAATTATGGCCGACTGACCAGGGTCGCTTTTACCGTATATTTAGAGACAATATCGTAGCATCAACGTGATGAGTTAGTTTCGTAAGACAGGGGATAATTGCGTAAGACGTTCCGTTAATTAGATTATTTGCGAGGCAATTTATTAAAGTAATGTTTGTTTTTGTTTACGTTAGGCAGTGGTACAGAGTTGGTACTGGGTGTCTGCTGTGACGACTAATTGAAAGGACAATTGCTTTCAGATGATTAGATTCTGATTTTGAAAATTTTGTTCAGGCAATTTGATTTGTATTCGTTTCATTTACATTTATGGAGATTCAAGGTGACCTATTCGTTTTTATTTTACGGATGTTTATATGTTTTACCCTTGATTGACAGTCATATATCAGTTTTACGACCGCTCCGCTAATAAAACTAATGTTTAGGAACTGGTTGACATATTCATTATTTAATCTTTGATCTGCCAACGGAGCCACTTCTCCAAAGTTCGAAGATAACAATCGCGCAAGTCTGAAGACGTTGTCCTTCAAGTTAATTGTAAGGACTTATACAAAGGACAGGCTCAGCCGCTCAGCCGGTCGGTGGCATCACCAGTAACCCAGTACTAAGAAGGTACTCAACGCCTGCCTATCTTTCATCTAGTGATGTACGATTCGGTATTGTACAGTATCGATACGATACGATTTTTCATCAAGACAAAAGTACCGGTATCCGAATGAATAGATCGTAGCGTACCATATTGTCCTAACTTGCACGGTCAGTACCTAATTACTCTTAAATAGTGAGAATAATAGATAAAAACGATATAATATTGTAGATACAAATTTTTAAATCGATACAAATGCAAATATTGTGCATTCCATATGACGATACGTTGTGATTCGATATTTGGAGAATTGATACAAGCTATTCGATACAATCCTCGAATTTATTGTAACACTTAGTTGCGACTCGTATCGGTACAAAAGTAAGTGTCGTACATCCCTACTTTCCTATCATTTTTTGTCGCTTCAAGACGAATTTCTTTTCATTCGGACGTCTGACTTTCATTTTTATTGTTGAGTTTAAGTTGGTGAAAAGTTTTCAACAAAAAGTGTGGCTTTCCGTTTAGCGCGCGATCAAACGAAATGAAAATTCGTCATTCATTTGCAAAATTGTTGTTGCTTTTTTGTTTTCAATTTCATTAGAAGTTTTTAATAAAGTTTCAATTAATAAAAGTTTTGTTTTTCATAGTAGATTAATTTTAATATAACTGGGACTGCCTACCTTGGTAACAATACCCAATAGTAATAGAATCAGGCAGCAATTAATGCTTAAACTAAACCTAAATTGCACTGCACCGTACGGAACTAGGAATGTAAGTTTTTCATGTTGGTATTAAAATGTAGATAATTAACTAAAATTGTGCAGGTAAGATTTAAATGCATTTTTTCTTTTACACATTTTTATTTCAAGTAATAATAATTATGATGATTAATTGCGTTATATAATAATATTAATATAGTACAACATATCAAAATGGTCACGTCATTAAAATATAACAGATTAAAATATTTATAATACTGTGTTATACTTAATAAGGAAAAATATATGTATAAAGATAGAAGCGCATAAAGATATATAATATAAAAAAAGTAATTATAAATAACAAAATTATTATAATTATACTGTGGCTCTTTGAACATTGCTCAAACTTGCTCTTTACTACTCTATCTAATCAATAATAGTAACTACTTGCAAGTTTTTCTGCTTAATAAGTTTACATTAATTTCTATTTATAACACAAGCATAAGGGATAAAATAATTCATATTTTTTTTAAAGCATCGACATTGACCAAAGCGACACCGTCCTCCGGCGTATTGTTGACGGCGACACAATTCATTGCAAGTTTTTGTGTTACAAGCTCTAAGCGAAGCATCAGTTAGCTCCTCTGCAAAGAAAAATAGATTTTAGATGTGATCGAAAACATAAGTGAAGAATTACTTAATTAAAGTGACAGAAACTCTTATAAGGGAAGCTATCGTATTTCTGGTTAGAATATTTTTTTATAGAATTACAAAGATCTCTTAAAATTAGACAAATTTAAATTACTATTTCATAATCACCTATTTCACCTTCATTAGTCCTTAAGATTTCATTAGGTTCTTCATTTTCGTCACTGGTTACTTCGTATAGTGGAGAAGCATCTGTTAATTTAAAAAAGTAAAAATCTTAGTTTGATCAATATATCGGAAAAACTGCGACTGTAAAACTGAAACTGTGTCAAGAAGCGAGTCTTAACTTTTAGAATAATTGAATAGCTATCTACTGCAACATAGAAATAAAACTCAAGTGTGTTTGTTCCTCAAGTATGTAAGTTAGCATAGAAAGTCAAATGTTAATATTCTTGATCGCAATGACATTTTACAAAATAAATATTGAAAAAGTACCTTCTCTTTGTATTTTGTTGTAGCACTTGCACCAACCATTGACACATCTAGAGCGCTCATAGCCACGACGGGTGCACGTTAGGTTGCATTGCCTTATTTTGCAGATGCGTCTTGTTTCTAATTCCGGAAATTCATCAACAGCGTCTACTAAAAGAAATATAATGATCACATGGTTAATACAGAGAAGTAAATAATTCTGAAGACCTGGTCCCCTCTGAGTGACAAATCATGCAGTCTTAAGAAATATTATCATAAACTGCAGAATGAACATATCTACTTGAATCTCTGTTTTCTAAGTAAACCATTTTATAGCTTCTTAGGCAATAGTGATAGTACCTTCTGTTCCGAAGAAGTTGTTACACTTGCAGCGCCCGTTGACACAGGCGCCACCGGGGAACTTGAGTATGCGACATAATTGGTCACACGCCCGCTGGTTGCAACCGCGTTCATTTTCATCTTCTGACAATTTAGAGATAGGAAACGATGTTTCGGGTATGTCAGCTACAAAAAAAAAGAGAAAGTGCATGTTACTAAAGTAACAAAATATATGAATGGGGTCCTCAGTTTGATTATTTTTCATAAACTACACAAAAAGTAGGTTAAAATATACGGCACTTGCATTGCAATATAAACAGAAATATTTCACGACTATTAGAAAAAATGATGCTAACCTTGTGCTTTGTTGTAGCACTTGCACCGACGATTGACACATGTGGCGCTGTCATAGCCAAGACGGGTGCAGGTGCGTTTGCATTTCGTTATTCTGCAGACGCGTCTCGTCTCTAATTCAGAACACTCATCAACTGCGTCTACTTAAAAAAATAAGACATGGTAAAAGAGAAATAAATAACTCCTGAGACTTGACTCGCTCTGAGACCCGAAAATCTTGGGCTTTTAAAAATATCATCTTAATTAAAACAAACAGTCAAAGAACAAATATATTCAAACTTCTTTTTTCAAAGTAATCCGTTTAGTTGCTGATCAAGAAATTGTAATATTACCTTCTGTTTTCAAGAAGTTGTCACACTTGCAACGCCCGTTGACACAGGCGCCACTGGGGAACTTGAGTCTGCGACATAATTGTTCACACGCTTGCTGGTTGCAACCGCGTTCATTTTGATCCTCCAACAATTCAGAGACAGGTGACGATGTTTCAGGAATATCTTCTTTCTTTTGTATTTTGTTGTAGCACTTGCAGCGACCGTTGATACATTTGGCTCCTTCATAGCCACGACGAGTACATGTACGATTACATTTCGTTATATTGCAGACACGTCTTTCGCCTAGCTCTGAATATTGGTCAACAGAGTCTACAAAGAAAAAATGTTTGCATGGTAAAAACAAAGAGGAAAAAAATATGGGTACTAGCTTATGCCCGTGGATCGCCCGCGTAGAGTTCGATAACTGACCGACGGGATTTTACCACTGGAATAAGAAGTATCCTATGTAATAATCTAGGCTAAAACCTATCCGTGTGCCCAATTTTATCCATATATGTTTAGTCGTTTTTTATCGTAACACGTATACAGCCATCTTCATTAACTTTCGCATTTATAATAGTAGTAAGATCAGATCAATAAGAACAGACA